>JAGDQP010015512.1:0-20050 GCA_022664845.1 Lepisma saccharinum
ATAGATTTAAACCTTTCTTCCTTTCCCAAACTCTTCAGCAACCAACTTGTTTCCCCCTCCCCCATGGGAAATAAATATTTCCTTTTTTCCATTTGATTGTGTTATTTTGTGAGAAAGAAGGAAAAATATATTTTCTAAAATTTCCTTCTCCTCAAGATTTCATTTTCACCACTAACGAGACACTTCATTCAGTTTGTGAAGTACTTTCGAAATTTATTGATTTCAAAATAAATAAAAAAGTAAAGAAGAGAGAGAGAGAGAGAGAGAGAGAGAGAGAGAGAAAGATAGTAGATAGGTAGATAAATAGAGAGAGAGCGAGAGAGGAATGTGTCTTTATTGAATGCAGAGAACAATTGTGAATATGAGGTAGGGAAAAATATTGACAACAATCTTACATAAGAAGATTGTACAAGATTATTTTTAAAATACTAACTAAAGGGAATATAACTTTTTTTTTTTAAATTTTGTATACAAACAACTCTATTGAAGATCATTAGAGAAAATTTTGGTAACTTGTGAACAACAAAAGGTACTTCATCGATCTGTTTGTACTTTTGGTATACTACTTTTGCGTCTTTTTATCTTTTTCACATTTAAGGGAAATAACTCTAAAATTGAGATTATTATTTCATTCACCAATGAAAAAGTTTAGGATTTCTACTTCCTCGTTGAATTTGTGCTTTTGTTTCTTTTGTTTAATTTATTTGCTATAAGGATGAAAAGATGACTATAGTATACACTTGTCAGATGCCCGAGGGATGATGTGCCTCCACGATCATTCGTCCGGAGACAGGGAGGGAGAAGATCTTGAAAAATGAACATGGTCTTAATTTAGTTAAATCAAGCATTCACTTGAGGCATTTACTCATTTGTACACTTTTGAGGTCTGCGAACGTACACATCATACAAGTGGTTCCCAATTATTTAAGACTTGTGATTCCCTTTCTTATCTTCGAAGGTCTACCACGGACCCCATACATTGTAATAGTCGTATTAAAAAAGTAAGAATAAATGTATTCAAACGTGTAACTATAACAATTTAGAGGTAAAACGTACAGGATTATAACTTCTTTATTTTATTAAACTGGACCAACAAATGCTTCATTTTGATTCAAAGTGATTTATTATAACATCTTGTTCAATATTTCTTACCGTCCACCTTAAATGAAGTTCAAAATCGAGGAGAATTCTGTGTTTATTCTTCTGATAACAAAATGCTGAAAATATGTGCTCACAAGGTATATTTTGAAGAAACTTTAACTAAATATTTCAAAGCTTTTTCACCTACTTTCTTATAAACAAAATATACCTTCACCCAGAACTGATCAAGTGTACACTGTTTGAAAAACGTCTTCAATGAACCATCGCAAATCACTTCAAAAAGTTCATCTTGCTACTTCTGAGATAAAATTATCAACTGTTCCTCACCATGTTCAAAAGGATTTCTTATCCCCGAATTCTTGGGATCTGTTCTAGGCAAACAATCTCTGAAGCTAGTCTCTAAGTCACGCAGATACTCATACTCAGGGAGGATATATTTTACTTCTGTTGGTAATTCTTTGTCAGTGGACTCGAGAAAAGACTCTAACGTTTTTAAGTTACTGAGACTACTAGTTTCAGATCGGCTTGCCGACAGTCTTAGTTTCATAATTCCTGCTTCGATCTTATCTTTAACAGGAAAAATATATTCACGTCATGACCTTGAAGATATGTATTAAGCGTATACAGGAATATAAAAATATAGCTTATGTAGGCTGCCATACACATACAAAAAAAGTTGTATAACTGATCACATGGGAATTTAAAGTTTTTCGGATTTGGAGGAATTGCAGAGGTGGAGGCTAGTCGGGTGCAGAGTGTTAAAAAAATCTTAATCTTACTAATTCTGAGTCTCGGTAATAAGCAGAGAATACGTAAAAAAGGAACATCGGCTAGACATTTTGCGGAAATGTTCACTTGTGTGAGAACTTAAAAATAATGATATCCTAAGAACAATACTTTAAAAGACTAGGAAGAGAACAGTCAGCGAGGACCGAAAGGAAAGAAATAGCAAAATGTGGAGAAGTTAACCAGTCCGTGTAAAAAATGAGCCAAGTGTGCACGAGCAAGAATTACTAGTCAACGGACCATGTTCCAAGAATTATATCACGGTCCCCTTAAATTGGTTCCACGGACCACTGGGGGTCCCCGGACTACCAAATGCGAAGCACTGCACTAGACCATGGAAAAAGAATACTTTACCGTCTATACTAACATGAAACGTCTTCATTCTTAATACTCTAATGCGTTGCTGTAACTCAGTTGGCAGTCTTGGCTTATTTAGGATTCTAAGGGTCAGTTCTACAATCAACCGCTATACTTCTAGTCAGCGCTAAGTTGAGGCGAACTCTCATTTTGCGTACTCTCATTGGCCAAACTCAGACTTGGCCTCAACTTAGCGCTGACTAGAAGTATAGCGGTCGATTGTAGAACTGACCCTAAAAGTTCTAGTTCGAATGTAGCGGCTAATCATCCTGACTGAGGTTTTCCTTAGACCTTTTCCTCAGTCACACGAAGCTAATGCCAGAATATTGCTTCAAACTAGGTCTTTGTCGATATTCTTTCCACTCATCTTCGTATCCTATCCTAAACAGTACCGAAAATGTCCAAATACCATCAACATAATTTAATTAATTTTCTTTATACTGTCGGTGAGCTGCATGAATCTTCTTCCTCGCCATCTTTTCTGTGAAATCATACTTCCGTTGTTTTTTTTCTTAGTTCCGCAAAAACAATGTCCTTAGCAGTCTCTATTGACTTCAGTGTTGCTTTTCTATCTGCTATTTACTTTCTTCACTACTTTCACATGCTAATTTTAGATGTAGTTGATTTCTGTTCTTCTTCATATTCTCATTTCGAAGAATTTATGAAACTTCTTCGTTGAAGTTCTCAATATATGAAATTTCATTTAAACCTGGATTACGCATTTTTTTCATTATGTCAGATAGGCTGTTATATTAGTATTCAGCATATAAATAAAATTTTCCTTGTTTATACTTGCTTGAAAAAAAAGGACCAAAGTTTAATTTGATGTGACAGGCCATTAAATGAAGAAATTCGAGCTAGAAAAGGAACGATATGATTTTCTTAAAGCTTCGTAGCTCATACCTTTTTAAATCAAGACTTTGCGACAGAACCAAAGTACAGAATCCTGTACTATTTGCTGTAGACTTAGCCTCTGTATGTACATTTAGAACTATGCTCCCAAAGAAGCTATAGCTTGATTGACTTTAATTGTGTTGACTGTCAAAGAAGGGAGCTACAGTTGCATTTATAGATGATTTTCCTGTAGTCATTTGTAGAAACATCTATGAACTTAATGTTACGCAACTGGCTTTGGTGTATCGTTTTAAGGAATGTTTTATTTGGTTAAATGTGTCCTGCAAAAGATGCATATCGAAGTATTGTCTTCAGTGGTTATTATTCAGCAGCATTTTGTCTTAATGACTGTTGGTTATCATGCCAAGCCGAATCTAACTTTTTCTCATCTTTCTGCTACCACTATTGTAAAAGTGTGGGTTATCCTTTAGAAACACACCCACTGTTACCTACTTCATTTTTCAACTACTGCAGTAAGATAACAAGTAAGATCATAGCGCGGACTATCGATCACGGGACAGGTTCCTCTGAATAGACTAAAACACTGCCAAATTCTTTGGGTTTCAAGAACATAACTATTACTACCCCTACCTACACTTCAACTTTACAGTGTTTGTCATTGAGTATCTAATCCCAGTCTATACTAATACTTTCATAGCCTCGAGAAAAAAGAATATAAACAAACTTAATAATTTCATCTACCAAGTATTCATATTAATTCTTATTAATTATAAACCATTAACTACAGCAGTCACCATTATCTTTTCATCTCATTCTCCCCCCCCCCCCGTTTAACTGAATTTTACCGGAATTCTTATTATAGATATATATTTTAAACTCTCATTAAACCAAATAAAATAAAACACTACCCCTGACTCATTAACATTATCCTTAACACACCCGAAATTTAAGACCTTATACCTTCCTCAAAATAATATATGTGCAAAAACCACAAAAAAAGGAAGAAAAAAAGGCCAGAATAAAACTTTCCTAAAAACTATAAAATCACGAACAAATTAAAATATAAGGATAATTTTCTAATAATAACAAAAATTAGAATATCCACTTCGTCAGGAGCCCCCCAACAACAGCTCGCCTGTGCCCCTGCGCACATATATATTTTAGGATCCTTTTTTTTTTGTATTCTAAAATACATATTTAACACCTTCATAAGCATATGCTGTAAATACTAGCGATTAAATGGAAACGTATATACATTATTTATTTATCTAGCTAGTAATATAATTATTAATAAGGTTCTAATATACGCTGTAACCCTTATTATATTTTCGACAACTTCATTCTATTTTCTTTGCATAAACCTTAAATCCCAGTAAGTCCTACCAAGCAAATAACTTTATATTTAAAATAAATAAATAAATGAAATGCCTGAATAAAGGATTATCGTGATAGGATAAATAATGTATGAACATGTACATTCATTATCAAGCCGTTTATACTTGAAAGAATTAAACTTTCACCTTCAACATAAAAAATTGACGTGTACCTTACACTAAAGCATAAAAGAAAGATAAGCTAATAAAGCTTTTCCCATACCCTAATGGGCTTTCCCCATAAAGCTAATGGGCTTATTCCCCACAAATTAAGGTCTCAATATTAATCCTTCTCTTTCTAATGCTCACCAATCCTAAAACATTAATGTTTATGCTAACGTTAATAATATGATCACTACTCTCCACATCATCAACCTCACGATACGGGGATTGAATAGGATTAGAAATTAACCTTCTATTCTTTATCACCTTAACCTCAAAAAACATTAATCAACGAATAACAAAATCCACATTATAATATTTTCTTGTAAAAGCCCTAGCCCCAATAACCCTTGTCTTATCCATTGTGACTCTAGCATTTCACAATCACTTACTGGCAAATATTGGTAACCCTATCCTAGTAACCTCCCTTGCCTTTAAATTAAGAGCAGCCCCCTGCAGTTTTGAATACCAGAAGTAAAACAGGGCATAGATTGAATAAATTGCCTATTATTGATAAGATATAAAAAAAACTAGTTCCTCTCACCCTTATAACATATACAGCAATTCCTACCTCCATTATTGTTTTCCATATTATTCTATCAGTAATAATTGGAGCTATTGGTCGAGGAGATCTGGTTCGCCAATAAGCCTCTTGTTATTATCATTGATTCTCTGATATTTTATTGGTCTATACCTTTTTAATACTGCTTATCATGTCTATGACATAGAAGATTGACACAACTCAAAAATTGCATATTTCAGAAGAGCAGAAAAACGAAATCAGTTAACATTACGTTAAATGTAGTACATAGACGACAAAAATGCTCTCTAACGACAACCGTTCAAGCTACGAGCATGAAACTTTGTCAGGTGATAGAGTGAAATCTTACGCATCTGACCATGTTAAAAACTAACATTTGTCAAATTCTGAGTTATGTCACTCTTCTATTTCACGTGCGTTTTGAACTCCATTCTTAGCATTTAGCTTCCTACAATCTATTCCTCGCCGCTGGTCTGTGTCTAAGAAATAATACGTGCAGTGATACCTATTCCCGGTCGCTTACCTGTGTCTAAGAAATGAGACGCGCGGTGGTCCTCAACCTTCCTTGAATTGCTACCACTACTATTATTCTTATTTTTCCATTTACTTGTACTAATTTAATTGTTCCTTTTCAGCATAGTGATTCGGTTCATCCCGCGACCTCAGCCGTGGCCGTGGGTTAGTACAGGGTGTTGTATAGGGTTCCCCATTGGGTCCATTGTGAATATATAAACTATGTAAGTATTAGGCAGAGACTATATTATTTCGTAAAGAGGCCTCCCATACTTTACAAATTGTATAACATGCAATTCATCCACCATTAAAACCATTATTTATGTAACTAGTGCTATAATACACAGTATTTGTGTTCACTGTTTGTATCACAGATATTTAGTCTTTACGTATATAATATTGTTAGTTTACTGCCTTTTCACAAATAACCTTGTGTATGGTAAATGATGAAAGAAACATACAAAAAACAATAGCCGTCGTGACATGAACTCGGATCTTCCAGTTGCCGGTTGGGTATGCAGTTACAATAAAAGTTTTAGATAATGTTCAGGATCACCTTTTTAAAAAACTTGTTTCCTTGATTACCAACAAGCACGTACCATGTGGTTAGAAGTACCACCTAAGAGGGACTAATTTACTTAACACTAAAATGAAAGAAAATAAATGTTTCAATTATTTTTTTTATTTCTCGCATACTATTGCACTGATTTATAACAAATACTTGAAACTTTGCAAATTAGAAAATATGAAGAAATTGTTACCAAATATAAATACAAAATTTTAGTAAGTTTTAAGTGATGATAGAAAACTAACAATTAAAAAAAAATGTTTAAAGAAAAACAAAACAAGCAATATAGAAGTATGAAAACACTTCTCTCAAATAGAAACATAATATCGACATTTTTCGTCGTAAGTTTACTTCTGTCTCTAGTCCGGCTTATAATGTTGCAATTTTGGACTATTTCAGAACTAGTGATTTGGGTGAGCCTCCTTTGTTGATACAGTTATAATCCCGTTATAGCGGATTTTACGAGCCCCGCTATTTTCTTTCGTTGTAACGAAAGTTCGTTGTAATGAACATTGTATTGAAGAACAAAAATAACGCGGTGGGGATTTCGAAGGACGTCGTTCTAACGGAAATTTCGTTGTAAAGGAACTTTACTTCAGCTTCTAATATCTGGACTAGTTGCTGAAATTCTCAATCTAAAGTTAACCTCAACATAAAGTATGTTGTTGTATTTATTTTCCAAATACACCAAAGATGAGAAACCACTTTCACAAAACATATGTTGTTGAGAAGGACGGAAGAAACCTCAGCTAATGCGTACTTCTTTTGCATTTAGATCCAGAAATCGGGAAGATTTGTTCTAGAGAAGTCTGATTCCACAATTGAATGACATGTGAACTTAATCAATTCTTCTTTTCTTTCTGGAGGAAAAAAATAGGCAATGTTTCTTTGGAGGTATTTTTCAAACGGGAGGGATTTTTTTAATTCAAAGTTTTGAGTTAAGATCTTCGGTGAAATAACTCCTAAACTCATTCATCAAAAGCTGAAATATATTCACATATCTCAAAACTACATCAGGACTGAGCTTAATTTAATTTTCCTCAATAAAGATTTCACAAAGAGGAAACATTGACATTTTATTCTTTATGATTTCCTTCATTGTTAATGCAATGTTCTTAACTAATCCTTTGATTTTATCATTCACAAAAACAGTAGTGTTTGGCACTTTGGAGGCTCTTGTTTAATTCATTAAGACTACTGAAGATGTCCGCAAGATGGGCCAAATTGTAGAATCAGTTTTTGACACGTAAATAGTATTTTTAATGAAACTCGGAATCACAGAAAAACATAAAATCCTCGTGAGAACACATACACATGAAGGCCATCTGACCATCGTATGAAACAACTGTTGGTTATGTTTAACTCCTATTTCTTGACATAGAGCTAAAAGTAATCGCGAAGTTAATGTCGTCGGATTTATGGGTCTTTAAGATTAACGTATTTTTTATATCTAATGACATTTTATTAATTTGTCGTGATACTGTATTGTCTGGATTTTGTTGGCATATTTATCGTCCATGATACATTTGATAATATCACTGCATGGTGATATGTACTTCACCGTCAGTGTGAGGCTTACCTGTTTGTGCGATAAGCGAGCTTATCTTGTATGATTCTCCAAGACATTTTTCATTTTGTGAAAAAATATAGTAATTTTTGTTATCAAAATTTTGAACTTCATCTCTTCTTTTGAAAGATTCAAAAGGTTTGTTCCTCATATTTCCATATTTTGTTTCAACTGACGCATCAGTAATGATAGTTTCATTCAATGAAGTAATTGGTCCAAATATAGCCCACCTTAACTTTGTTGACCTTTTCACTAAGAAAGACTATTTATTCGTGCGAATCGACTCAATCATCAAGTTCGGAGACTATTTGGACAAATGAAGAAATGAACCTGCTTCCTAGAAATGACGTATAAAATTGTAATAAATCGAAAACTAAAATGTTGCCAGTGGGCTCTATTGGGAACATGGTGTTACCAATATGGCCAGCTATAGAAAATATGAGCGTATGACAAAAGTGATGTGTAATCTTTTTGTATCACTCATATATGATAGATACTGAGAGATATACATTACAAGCATACATAATGTATATGACATTGTAAAGTTAAGAATATTGTATTAAAATAAAATGTCAAAATTTGTAAAAAACAAGTGAATATACAAGAAGAAAAAATATGAGTAAATAAGAAATGTAACAAACGAAGAAATTTAGAAAGTCACGTCCAACATGAGTGACAAAGAAATGGTCCGTGATCTTTAATGGTGATTCCAACACACTCTTCATGAACGTATTTGCGCTACGACACGCAAAGATGCATGTCTACAACCTTGTCTGACTGACAAGGTAACAAAACCAAGATTCACAAGACTTGGAGCAATTCATTGTCAGTTTTTCAGGACTATTGGAAGCAGCTGCTGAAATTCTGGTGGTTTTAAACGTGATGACACTTGCTTTGTTTTGGTTTTAATCTTCTTATTCTTTCTATTGGAATTGATAGCTTCCTTACTGCCTGGCATTATATTCGTTCTAATTATTAAACATTATGATGATGAGTGTTCAGTACAAACATTTCAAATACCCAATGTTTTGTTTTAATTTTAAACAGTTATGACTGCATCTTTTTCAATATGGCGGTGAGCTATACTGCGCACTATTGACCTTCTTACGTTTTCTGGCGCATGCTAGTTACACAATGCTTTCTTTCTTTCTTGAATTACTCCTCTGGACGTTTTAGATTACATCCTCTTGAGAAAAAATATGTCACTATGTTATTAGATCGTAGTAGTTATTACATGATAATTTTGGATGCCATTCTTTGTCAATTCTGATGCTATATTTTGAAGTTGTTTTACTATTTCTTCACTTTTAGGTAGATTTGTCTGACCATAGATTAAATCAATTACTTCTGCTATTTTAGTTGCCATTTGTATCTCAAAAGTATGTTTCATTGTTTTGTTGGTTGGGTCAGGATTGTCACTGAGAGTTGAGTTTTTTTTTACTGAAATTAAGTTTGTGTTTTTTATCCTGAGAAAGGACAGGACTGTTTCTTCTGATGAGCTATTATCTGTAGAGCTGAAATTTAGTCTAATAAAGATCGCTTTTTGGTGGAAATGAGATATCTTCTATTCTTTGCTTTAAATACATTTGATTTTATTGCCTTAACTTTCTCTTCTTCATGGCATTTTATATTTGCGGTAAGATCACTGAATTCAGCTTTTGAAATGTTCAAAGTAATGTTTGAGTAATTGTTTCAGATTTTATTTGTACAACTAGATACTGTTGGAGGAGAGTATGAAATGGGTTTCGTAATGCTACTGTGATTACTTGAAGGATGATTCAATATATTAGTTATTTTACTAGTTTGTGAAATTACTTGCGTATAAGATAAAGAAGATTTGTTAGAAAGAGTATTTTGACCTGATGAGAACCTTTGACAAGCTTCTTTGTACGGTATATTTTCAGTCTCCATTAATCTGTTTACATTATTTTGAAATATAAGATCTTTTCACTTTGGATTACCGGTGATATGATCAGATTCATTACAGTTTATACATTTGGCTCGAGCGGTGCAAGGACCATTGTGAGATAACTCTCCACAGACCTTGCACTTTTTTGCCTTGCACTGCATACCGTTGTGTCGCCAACCGTAACAAACTTCACGTTGCCGTAATTTGCGAATTTTTGGTTGAACTGAAAATCGCTTTCGATATACAAAGATGTGATTGTTTAAACTTCGTGTTTCTAGTATGAATTCCACTAATTTTGTATCAATCAAGGAAGGTTTACCATTATTATCTTCTATCTTTTTCTTGAGGCGTTGTAGACCAAAGATTGGTTATTCACATTCCATATTATCTAATATTTACTGTATGGATACATCAATTGGTATACCATATATAACTGCAGATCATTGAACTATCATTTTGGGTATTTTTGCTGTGATATTTAGTCTATTCTGGGTAGTAATATTTAAGATGAAGATATTAGCTTGGTCTTTGCTCTAAAAAATTAGTTTTACCTGTGAACGACCAAAAGGTTCCATATTTTTGAATTTCACACCACTTTGAATTAATTTACGTGAAGTTAAGATGGTGTTGTATCCTCCAATATTATTATTTAGTTTACCACTAGCAATGCAAATCCATGGACCCGTTGATGAGTCCGTAAATAACAATGATTTTGGATGAAATACAGTTGAATTATCTGCCTGTGTAATAGGATGAAGTGGCTGAATACTTGTAGCACCAGTAGTTTCCATATTAATTTCCGATTGTTTCTTGTTTATCAAAATGTGTGTTTAGATTGTTTATTTGGATCTTCTAAATTTGAAAGTTCCTTGAATGGAAGGTCATTTACGTCATTATCATTCATTTGTAATCGATATATTAATAATATAATTGAAGGAAAAAAATAAAAGAATTAGAATGCACTAAAACACGATTTAGATCTCACTTTATAAGAAGTTTTTGCGAGGCATAGTTTTTAGACCTAAAACTTAAGCCTAACTGGAACACCAGTAAAACTATTACATTTTCGTGCACACGGACACTTTCACAGAGTTAGAAAGAACAGAAATTAGTATATTATATACTGAAAAGTTATGTCACTTTCAACTTCACTGTAAATATGGCTTACTACTTTACCGCACTATCATTATCAATCTCCATTTTCTTCCCTATCAACCGTTACACAATGCAATACATTGTGTCACACACATGTTATGTTCACGTATGCTTACATAGCTACATTATTCATGCATTATATACTGATTAGGTTTACAACAATAGATACTGAAACGAAACATTACTTACTTTGCTAAAATAACAACAAAATATTTTCTTGCTCAATATGCCACTTTAACTGGAGCTACTGTCACTCACGCCACTCGCAAACACATGAATCATGCAAACAATCTTTTTATTTTCATGAGGATATAATTTACGGTGACATCTAGTAGCACCAACGGAAATCTGCAGAGATCTTGTGTGTGTGGGGGGGGGGGGGGGGAAGGTGAGCCATATTGGGAACCCGGGACATAATCGGTACACTTACCTTGCTTAGAAAGAATTTCATAACATATAATACATTGTGGTACAGAATCCGACTCACTTAAAATAAATTTAAACTCGACTGAGAGATAAGAGGCGTCATATTTTTGCTTCTTTGCTCCCTGTACCTTACCTTTAGTAAGAGAGATTGTTTCGCCTGAGCCTAATGCAGTGGCTGCACTGGAAGACGACGCACAGCTATCATTACGCTCTTCGTCCGCACGGTTTTGCTTCATCACTTGCTTACCCAAATGACAATTACAAATATATTTATAGTTTATTCAAACAAAAAGTTAAAACTATTCACTACAACAGAACGTAAGAAAACTAAAACAGAATCCAACAATGGAAAAGATAACATTGTTATCAGCAGCTGCAACTCGTTTCATGCATCAACAGCAGCTCGAACTACATCTACTAGTAAAATAGGAACCTAATAATCATTCCCAAATCAAAGCCGTAATTACATTTTATTGCCCCTCCCTCCGCAAGAGAATACCCAATGTTATGTACTTAAACTTACAGATAATGATGCGAATATGTTACACTGTATTTTACAAACCTAATTTCTGTATTTGTAGGCCGAAGTTAAGACACTTATGTGTAAAGCGAGTTCCTGTAACTTTTACACTAATCCGTTATTCGAACGTTTCTTAGCTTAGTGATGTTGAAATTGTATTACGTTATTTTCAGGATATAGATGTCAGGGCATTTTGATATCAAGTTTTGCATATGTTTAAATTATGAATTAGAGAATCTAAATAGAGATGGATATTACCTGACATTGCGACATTATTTGTAAAATGGCAATTGATTCTCGAAGAACGAAGTACTTACTTTCTGTCATACTTCTATTTGTAAACTGCAAACAACAAAGAAGTATTTTGTAACATTGTATGTAAAAGAGCCTTGTTGATACATGTGAATTGAACAACAGATCTAAGCATGAGATCTTATTGTTGTATTACGGTGTGATGCTGGAATATCTTTTATTAAATGATTTCATCGACCCACCTAGTTTTTTATTTAGCGGTGGAAAGAATCTGCTAGGGGGAATTTATATTTTCTCTAGGCCGGGTTTATAGAAAACGCCGAGTTTTGCCCCACCCATGTACGTTTGTCTGGGTCCATACAAGTTGGGCATCTTGGATTGAAACTGGATATCTCTGACGTCATAAGTAATTCTTCTAAGTCTCGGAACTAAGAAAGAACCTATATTGAGAGTAGTCTTTCATGCTGTTTGATCTAAGCTTGAGAGGCAATCTGTTAAGAAGATTTTGCGTTCTGAAGAGTGATAATATTCACTGAAGTAAACTACTAATAGATTTTAGTTGTTCTCCCATTCAAGGAAATGTTTAGAAGACATCACAGTCAGGTTTTTCTTTAAGATGACTATTCCCCATGATTTGTCCGTGGCTTTGATAATAATGTCTCGTCTTAATTTTAGTTTGTACATTGCACGTTTCTGTTGTGGGTTCATCTTTGATTTGTCTTCCTTTTAAGGAGTTAGATCATCGTTTCCTTTAGATAACCAGTCTGTTCTAGTAAACAATGAAAGGATTTGTCTCGTTCCACTTCCATACGATTTCCTTTTGATTTTGAGAGGACCATCTTGCTTTTCGGTACATTTTATTTTATCTCTAGTAGTGCCCTCTGGCAATGCCTATCCAGGCGCTGCCTGAGATGTTTCACGCCCTATATGATGGTCAAAATATCTGGTTTAGATATGAAGCAGAACGAAAATCCCTAATCTAAGACTTCTATATCTGTACGAGTCAAATTCGTATTGGCAGGTTATATGTGAAGGATTCATGCATTTGGATTTTCTTACTTCTGGTTATACTTCTTTTCCTCTTTCTTTTCCTATACAGCTTATGGGAGTTGTTGTCATAAAATAGCTTTCATTTGGGTGTAACACAGTTTTATCTTTTCAGAATGTTTTGTTGTTCCTGAAAAGTACTGGTAGTTTATGTGCAGATTCCTGTGTTTTTTTAGATTTTAAAGAGGTCTTCTATGGTGTCCCTCCTGGAACGTCTGGGTGGCCGTGACTGCTTGAGCCTCTGGAGTGTTCTTTGTCTCTCGTGAATAGACGTTTCATTTTTTGGAGTCTTGTTGATTTCTTGTATCTTCGTCTTCAGAAAGTCTAACACGGTAACCTTGGCGTGTTAGACCATTTATTTGTGGCCTTCAAATCAAAGCGTACTTTCTACTCTTCCAACGTGAATGTTTACTTTTCTTCCAACAGTGTTAGTAATTGTCTATAGTGGCTGGTGAGATCCTCATTGATACTTAATTCCACTCTCCACAGAATAGTTGTGATGCTTGCCTCGAAATTGGCTGGCACTAAGTTGAACTTGAACTTATAAGGGAGAAATTACGGCTTAATCAGCAATCCAGAGTAACGTCTCAAAGCTAAAAGCAAAATGTAAGCATCCTGACCTAAACTCTACAGAAATGTAACGTCTGTATCTGCTGCAGGCAAAGTTGCAATGATCATTTAATTAAAAAGGGGGACAAATTGCGGAACATCAACAATAAAATATCTACCATAAACCGGGGCTACTTTAGACAGGTTTTAGGATAGTTTTAAGTCTATGCTTTTTGTGTGTGATTTTGTCAACAAAAAAGGTTCAAAATTGACAGTATGGCTCTTGTATTAAGAACACAAAATATTAAGAACAGAACACATAAATATTAAGGCTATTAAGATTAAATATTAAAGAATAGAACACACAAATATACAGGTGCCAAAGTAGCCCAGTTTTACGGTATATCTCTATAACTAACCAGCCTATCTTAATTCTGTTTGTTTTCTTTGAAAGCACAAATAACAGATTATGAAAGTCTCTCTTGACATTTTTATAGAAAGTCAATACTTTCTGATTAATTCGTCAGAATTGATAATTACTGCAGCTTAATTTTTTGATCATTCTGTCACCCCAAAATTACTCATTATTATTTTTAGCCTACACTTGTACTGCTGCAAAGGAAACACAAACCGGTTGAGACTTTCCGGAGATTTTTGTATGTTATACGTAAATTCAACTGGCTAACGTAGTTCGTTGAATTTTATTACGTTAGTTCCTTAGTTCCTTTGGGGAATGCCTTGGGCAACCATTGCACAATTGCAGAATATGCATACTTGGATAGAGCAAGTAGGAAGTCGTTTACGCTACCATACCGCATCAGTTCAACTGTTAATGAGAATAGATATATTAAGGTCGAAAATTTATTTTCCCATACTTTCGGTAATATGTAGCTCCGAAATTAAGCGGAATTTGACAATTTACAAAGATACATGTTTTGCTTATTTCGATGAGAACTTATCACTGGTAGTGTTTTTTGCAATTAAATGTTGTCCACTCTGTATATATAGTACACATTGTATACGGTTTCTGTGCACAAAACTAATACATTTTCGGATTTATGTACGTAAAAGAATTACATTTTTACAGCATAGTTTTTGTTTACAAAAATATCACTTTTTAATTAGATTTATCATTGTTTTAATCATTTCAATCGAAAGTTTATATCAAACATATTCCAGCAAGGCAATCTCATTATACTGAAATATGATGCAATGATTTATGGCGATGCAAGATGGAAGGTAGTATGGCTTATAGTAGAACAAGCGACGACATCATTTTTGCTAGTATTTCGTTATTTTTTATTTTATTACAAAATACGTTTTGCAAATTTAAAAATAATAAAAGCTATAATTATGAAAACTACAGACCATTTGCTGCCTTTTGGACACATTAAGGACTGGCATTACCCGGCCGCACCCTCTGTTCTAATGTTTTATTCTGACAGTCTCTAGATCCCATTCTTGTTATCTTTTCAATATTAGACCAATTCTGACTTTAAGTTTTAGTCCCATCCATCGCTGGCACCCCCATTCCCAGTACCACCCACACAGAAAATCCTGACACAACCTAGTTTTTGTGAAGGGCACTTGATTAAAAGCGAAATCCATTAAGTAACGCAGCCGCGAAAAGCACAGTGCAACTTTTAAGTGCTCTTAAGAAGAAGCCATCGATCCACAAGTAGAGGCCGTCCGGTTGGAGAAGGAAGCCGTTCTGAGTAGCAGCTGAGGGAGACTGTGTGGCGTCCAGGGCTGCCACGACTGTGGCAATGGGATTCCTAGGGTGGGAGAGAGATAGACAGAGAAAGGAAGAAAGAAAGAAAGAGAGAGAGAGAGAGAGAGAGAAAGTAGAAGTGGAAAGCTGTAAGAACATTTACCAAGCAGAGAAGTCTTTTGACTAATTTCACAGACACTGTTGCAAGTTATAAGTGCTCTTTCACGAATGTAAACTGATGTAGGAAAACAAAAAGAATATGCAAAAGAAAAAGTAATAAAATATGAACGAAAATACCCTACAAAAGAATATCATTGCTATTATGTGGGCATGCCGTCAAGTTCTTTATATAAGCTCACATTCATTCGACAATCTAGGCCTTGCACTTCTCATATTTATTTCAGATATCTATTCCTCATCAGTAATATTGTTCTATATGTCAAATATTGTTAGTCACCAGTCTAATAAGACGCAAATTCGAGTAGCTACAGCTTACGTTGGTCTGGCTGAATGAGCTTTTACAGTTTTTCACAGTTCACCAGATGAACGTAGCGATGGTAACTTCAATAGAGTCTTTGATTGCTATATTGTAAACTTGAGGCGCTGTAAAGGCAAAACGTGGAAAGATTCATAGTTTTCTATCTATCAGTTAATTATCATCTTCTTTGTCGTTCTCTTTGCCTTAAATTACATCCTTCAATGTAAATCTGCGTAAACAGTGCTAAAACCACCATGGAGTGAGGTGGGAGGACTCTGAACATATTAACGTTTGTCATTTGTTCTCGAAGAACGCCACCTTGAGTTTGGTAGAAAGGGGTAGAGGTGGAAAACTCTTGTGTGGTGTACTAATTATTCGTGTGAGGGCAGGAGCCCACGTCTGCTTTGGAGAGGAAAGCGAACAAGACAACAACAAATGTAAGTATCAAGTAATAAAATAGCCATACTCTAGTTTGAAGCCTTGTGTATATAGTGTGTAATTACTACTACAGACAGCACAGAACCACTTTGCTGATGCCTGAAAGTTTGGCGGAGATATAGTTTGTTTAGGCCTGACTACTGCATACTGCCTGGTGCTGCAATCTGTAAAAAAATTCGAACATTTAACCGACACCCGGCATTCTGGGGCGACTCTGAATAGATTTGATGGGATGACACTGAACACAGCTTTGTGTTGCTATTACGTTGTTGTTTACTGTATGTTTTGTGTACAATGCCTTATCCGGGCTTCATGTTTCATTACAGATGCCCAGAGACTACAAGAGAGTAGAGAATGGCACAAAATAAAAACGATGGAATGAGCAAATAATGGCCCAAGCCTTAGAGGAAATTAAAAACAAAGAACTGTCCCTCTGTCAAGCAGCCACAAAATACGGAATACCCAGGGGCACGTTACACTTGCGGTTCAAATCTACCAGTTGGAAGTCACCATACATGGTGACGCCATGCTACCCCATCACAACAGACAACTTGAATAGAACAGATGCCACTGATGCTACACAAAATGGTAGCGTCCGTCCAGTTCAGGAGGCAACCCTTTCCTGCGAAGACACCGCACCAACGAAACCGACGTCAAGTCAAGTCCTTCCAGAAAATTGTGCTTGTACCACAAACAACGACGGCAGAGAAGAACACCTCAAGAGCGCAACGGGCTACACTGTTAACATCGCCGTCGTACATCAACGAGCTACGACGGAAACAACAACGCCAAAACAAGCAAGGTAGGTCTGCAGCAGTTGTTCGGGGAAAAGGGCAGAAGACGTCTTTCTTTCGACGGACTGCTCACATGTCTCAACCAAGCCCTCCACAACAGGACTCTTCAGAAGACTGTGTTTTTTGTGGAGGAAATTACTACGGCCCTAGGTCATCTGAAATGGGTGATTGGATCCAATGTTCAAGGTGCAGACGTTGGTAACACATGGTCTGTGTGGGCGCTGGTGACAATGCACGTTTTATCTGTGAACGATGCAGAACCAGTGCATGAGCACATGCCAGCCAGCATTTATGGTGTCTACGGTCCTCAAGGAGCTTTATTACACAGTAGACTATATTATTGACTTTGTTTTGACTTTAGTAATGCTCTTTCTTTGTTTTTATTTTTCATAAAATATATATGTGTAGCACTTATAACGTGTTTTTTCAATGTTCAGTGTCACCCCTAGGTCGTAGGTGACTTTGAACAGGACATACGTGTTTATTTCCACACACGTAGCATCCATTCTGTACCATATATCACGCAGTGCTTACACCGAGTGTTGAACAACATATTTATCTTCCGATTCCATGTAAAGTTTCTTCTATTCGTTGCAAACCGTTTGCTTACAAGGTGAATTACAATGAAATCGTTCAGTCTTCTCTGCCTGGTTCATTGCTCTATCAAAATACGTTTATATTATTTAGACGTAGCTGCAGACTTTTCAGAGCTGTTATGAAGACGTCAGAAGTCAGCTAGACGAAACGGATCTTAAAAAAATAACATGCGAAAAACTGTCCTAATTAAAAATGGCTCGCAATATCCGAAGTAAATTAATACAATTTTGAATTACCTTTGGTATCCCTAGCAAAGTTGTTTTGTTTCTCTTATTATAATCGGCAGGATCGTGATGACACAGTATTTCTTGGGTACAAGTTGACCTGTAAGATTTAGTCTAAAATGTTCTTATATGCACGATCATTTTCTATAAGGTATTAGGCTATGATTGCAATTTATTTATTCTATTTACTTAGGTAGAAATGTAATCTAATACGTACGTATGTTTTTTTTGTTCAACGTTTGTTTTTAAATGTTACATATACCCTGTTAATTTCAGTACTTGTAATCATTAATATTACTGATTACGATAGCCTTTGAAAATATTAGTAAGGGGTTAGTTTTTAACCATGTGCAGAAAATATCACCAGTAGCACGCATAAGTTGAAAATACGTGGATAAACTGTTAGTACCAATACGTAATTTTAATGTAAATGTACTGCAGTGTGCGCCTGTTCAACGGTTTATTCGACGTTGAATAATGGTTGAGAAGAAACAGGTTGAAATCAAGAAGCGGACGATAAAGAAATGCGTTCAGTTGGGCAAAACAAAGCATAGTTGCTGTCTATTGGTTAACACACTTAGCTGCTGTATGTCATAGTTGAAAAGGAAAGTTGAAGACACTTCACATTAACGCCCTTTTAACAATATTAACTATTAATTGAAATATAATTTAAAATTTAATCTGTTTTCAACATGCAAATGAGAACATGAGCAACGTAGTTAATTTTCGTCTATTCTTTTTTAACCACAATTCCTATGCAATTAACTTGGGAAGACACATATAAAGCGTAATCTAGGGCACAGCTCAATATAATGGTTAAAAACACGTCACATTAACGTTCTATCAACAAAATAATGTTTTTCTTGGAACATAGTAAGAATCCCATGAAACGAAATCTATACCACAGTTGAATCCATGTCCAAATAACATCCTATCAAAAACATCAACTCTTTGTTGAAGAATGATTGAGAGAACTTTCCCACTTGAATTGAAAATAAAACTGAGCAATTCTAGTTCCGCTATCGACATATAATATTCCTCTCGAAAATTAGGAAAATTGCAATTTATTTATTTCTCTTACATTCAAATTTTTTTAAGGTTCAGAAATTTAAAAGTATTATTTTTAAAACAACTGTATTTAATAAAATAATAGGTATAATTTAAAAATATTTATTTTTTAGAAACTAAACGGATAAAAATAACAATTTTTCTCATATCCTTATCTACAATGTTCTTAAAAGTAGAAAATAATTTCAAAAGCTATTTATAACTTCAACACTTAAATGACTAAATATAAAAGCGTGCGGCGCTCAAATCAAGCATATTAAAATATAACGATCATAAACACATTTTTTATTTCTAGTCACGTAACTGTTAAAGTTATAAATTGCTTTAAAATGACTTCATTTTTTTAATATTGTAGATACGAGTACGAGAAAAAAGCTTATTTTATTATTTTTAGTGCATTGTAACAAAAGTATGTCTTTTAAAATAACATTTTATATTATTTTATCTTTATTGTGACACTCAAGTTTGTAACTGAAACAAAAAAATACTTCATGAGATGCCTATTTTGAGAAGGGAAAGAAATTGACATTTTGAACGTTCGACCTTGTGAATTATTCGTAGTTTGCAGCACTGTGGTTTCCACTTCTCATACGATATTTATCATCCCTAATTCAAATGAAATATCCAATAAACTTCTGTAGTGACATTTGAAAAAAAAATACTTTGCGTGAGGTTGGCAACCATGACAACGAGATGACATCAGAGGGAAGTGTTTACACAGTCATGCATTGTTATTATATTTAAAAATGTGTAAAAAAAGTTTAAGATCTCTAGCTAGTCTGAAAGTGGGATTAATTAGGATATTTGCATCACCCAGCCACTACCTTCCACAAGTGAAGTTACAAGTGTGTAATAAAAACCTTCTCCAGAAGTCATAATATATTAAGGAGAAAAGAACATTAATATTTTTCAGCAATTGAACTCCTGTACATGATTTGAAATAAAATTGTTGGTAAATATTATTATGTTGTTTGCAAAAGGAATTTCGTACTGAATATGCTGTTTCATTTATTGAACAAGAAAACCCAAATTCTTAGGGAATATTCCCGAAACAAAATT
>JAGDQP010015512.1:20150-37121 GCA_022664845.1 Lepisma saccharinum
TCGCTAAGTGAAACTTCATATTTAAATTTCAGTGTAGAAATGCGATTTTCTCTTTGTTTGATTCATTACAAAATTAATTTTGCAAACTACGCAGTCAGTGGCAGCGTAAGGCAATCTGGGGACAGGGCAAGTGAACTTGATTGAAGCGCGCGCGAACACAATCACGAACGCACACTGCTACTTTTGGCCGGGATATCCTATTTTCCGTTCTAAAATTGTGGGGCCTACGAGACACTCACGAGCCAAAGACGAATAACTTCTCGCTAACTCGTTTTAACATATACGTGAAAATTGTTATTGAGATTGTGGAGTCTTACCAGCCAGTCCATTACAGCCAAGCTCACAAGTAAGAGTCCTGAGACGGCATAGTTATTGCATCACCGACTACCATCGACGTGCTCCATTGATTAATCTTAGCTAGTGATAAATCACTTGGGTCTGCAACTGGCGGAACCCGGGGCGTGGGTACTGCTAGCCCTCTCCTCTTTATACTGCCACTGTACACAGTAATGTTTTTCAACCACTTTACGCAAATAAGGGAAAATATTTTCCTTTTTTAAAACCAAATCAATACCTTTAACCACACAATCTGCTCCCAATTCATGTCCTTTGCGTCATTCAAACTCCATTTTAACTACAAACCCCATTGTTACATCTCACGTTAATTATAACGTAAATGATTAAGTTTGGCAAATTTGTATCTTTTTCTTAAAATAGGTATATACTTCTCCATGTTCCCAGCGTTCTTCAAACTTTTAAGTACGTAGACGTTTTGTCCTGAAGTGTTAGGATGGGTTCACGCTGTGGTCTTGCAAGTATTCTTACTTTCGAATTGTGTCCTTCTATATATTATTCTCAGTAATTATTCACAATGTAAGTCGCAAATTTCTGAATTACATCTTTTTCATTTTGTCAACGTATCGACACAATTCGATCTATTTCATCATTGTTTCTCTTGAAGCCGACACATTTCCACTTCATATAATACAGACATGTTTCCCATGATATCCGACAGTAGACGTTCTTATGAAACTTTCCGGAAGCCAAAATTATTTAAATCGGAGAAAGCAATTACTATTCATGGGGAAAAGTTTAGAGCGTTCCTGGATTCAAAAAGAACTTACGATCACACTAAATAGCACATCACACTAATTAGCTCTAAATAGCACACTAAATAGAGAGAGAGAGAGAGGAAGAGGAAAGGGAAAAGAAAGAGGAAGAGGATCATCTATTAATATTTCATTGTTGTTTGAATATCCATCAGTACAGACAAGTATCTGATGTATACATCTATTCCTATCTGTCTCGATGTTGAAGGCCGAAATTTGTCGTCTGATGAACGCCTTGAAACATGTGATATTATGCTTGATTGTTTAATCTTGTGCTTAGAATGCTTAAACTAAGTGTAATTCCTTGCTTGGTGGTACCAATCTCGCAGGCCTGGATGCGCGCTAGCTCTACAACGGCTCGCTTTAAATTAAACAAGGAACGCTAGTTATTTTTGCCTTCTTTGTTACATAGTAGCTAAAATCATGTTCGGGATTTCCTTCGATTACTGAAAATTAATACTGGTCTTTCGTATAGTGTATAGCATAAGGAAAACTATGAAAAAACGGGGACTATATCTATTCGTCATTAAACATTTATTAATCCATTTCAAAACTCTTTGTCGATGTGTACATATAATACATTATTTTCTTCTCTGTGAATTCCTCTTTTGCCTAAAGTAGTTTTGCCTCATTTCTTGCTATATTCACATTTATAATAGGGTTTATTGTGACAATACCTGCAGCTGAGATATTTTTGCGTGTTTTATGTCTCTACGTTTCCTGTATTAAAAAGGATATAAAAGGAACAAAAAGAAATTGCCACTTCTTCATGTTAAAGACTAAAAACATCAAAGCAATAGTTTCCTAAAAGGCGCCATTGGAGCTGATTGCTTCATGATTGTGATATTATCACTTTTGTATCGTCGTCAATAAAACATCAAAGGACTAATAATGGACTATCATTTAAATCACACTAGAAAGGATTCCTTCTTTTTTTTGAGCTACCTTAGTCTGTGCCATTACCGTTATTAGCTCTTCCGTATGAGAGCGAGTGAATAGGAGAATGTACACAGATTGTCCTGTCCCCGCCTCCTGTATCTCTGTAATTACAAGTCAGACAGAGATGAACCATATACTTGGATTTCTCATCGCTTTAAGAACTGGGAAAACTATGACTTTGACTCTAAACTCTCCGGGCTTTTCCATTTGCTTAGCTTTCTCCATTATCACTTAGCGTTGTCTATTTGTAATCCTCATTGATCTCAATAACCACATGTTTGCGATAGACGAGTCATGCACTGTCAAGTTTGAGGGTCGGAAAACTATGATTTTGATTGAAAAACTGGCACGCATCTTTCATTCTCTTAGCATTTTCCATCTACCATATATACCCTCCCAGATCTCGGTATCTAGAGATAAACCATATACTTTAGATTCTTCATGGTCTGAAAGGGTGCGAAAGGAGGACTAATCTTGGCAAGTTATTTACATTCAGTTAACATTTCTCAACCCCCAATATCTCAGTAATTACAAGTAGCGCAGAGATGAGACAAAGACAGTTGCTTTCCTCATGGTCTGAAAGAGTGGGAAAAACTATGACCTAGGACCTATTTTTGGATAGTTCTTATAGGGTTACTTAATATTATACGGGAGCGCTTCGGTTTTGTCTGTAAAACCATTACGTTGCTTTCGTTTTAAAAAAGAGCTTTCTTACCCTTTTTTAAAAACGTATAGCATATGTTTTAGAGAGCTGAGAATAAATTATCGACAATGGAGATACCGAGAGTTCGGAACACGGTACAGAATGCTCAATTTCACTGGGCTGTGGACAAGTTTTAGTCCACTGCAAGAAAGAATGGGTACTGACCTGGGTATGTATCTAAAGTCCACTTCACTTGTTTCTTCACATCGATGCCGGCCGTGTAATGATGGTATTATGCTCCTTCCATTTATTTATTGTTATTTTTATTTAGGCATTTTATTTTTTGATAGGGGATTTGCCCCTCAGCCCGTGATTGGTGTGCCTTTGCTTTCTTTTCGTTTTTTCTCCTATTCGGGATCCCGCTTTTTCCTATGATGGTACTACCTGTCCTCTTTCTATTGGCCGAGGGGGGCGACGCTTCATTGTTATCCAAGATAGAAGCGATAGCTTTGAGCTTTAATTGGATGCCGAAGTCGCCTCGTCTCTTTTCGCCGGGAAGAGAGTGGACAGGAAGATTCCATCATGACGACCGATACGTAACACTGAAAATGCTAACAGTCACTCCAAAAAAGTTGAAATTATATGCAAAAGAAGAGTTATACGTAACCAAGTTTTGTGTGATAAAAACACGAAATATCCCGTAACCTTTTTGCCACATAGATTGTGGGCGCATTATCCTGAAGTTTTTGGTATCTGAATAAGAAGATATTCACCGAGAACGGCTCCATTTCTTTTTTTTCTTGGCGAATCTTCATTAAGGTAATGCTTCTTTTTCTTGTTTGGAAATTAAAATTTTGAGAAGAAAACGCCAGCAGCAGTGCATAGTGATTATTAAAGTTTTATGTGGACTATCGTCAGAATTAAGAAAAAAATAAGTTATGTCGGATTTCATTGATGATCAATACAATGTCTAATATGTTCTAAATGTAGATGGGGAAAACTACTGCTGACGGTTTCCTTCTCAGGGTCGGGATGACTTGATTAAAGGTAATGATTTTCGTCACCTGCAATGCTTCCATTTTATATTCCCTAATCTTTATCAGGTGTTTTGCATTTTTGGGATTGATTATTTCACCCTTTATTTTGACAAAAATATGAACAAAATCTCCATTCATTCACTATGTAATAATTAGACAAGTGCTCAATGGAAGGGCCTTATTTGATTAATTAAAAATTTTCAGTTTTGTCTTACGGATTTCCTTTATTTATTTTTTCAATTTTGCAATTCGCATTTTTTACTAAAAGTATTTGCTACTATCTTTACTTTTCACTTAATAATTTAAAAAAAAATGTAATAGTTAATTTGACTATAAATACAACTAAATAACGCTGTATCATTTTCAATTGTTTTACAACGATGGACGTTAAATTTAATATGAAACGAATCTTTAATTCAGGTAAATTTAGTGTGATATTTCTGAAAATATTGAAGGAACTTATCTGAAAGTCACTGTGCTTCAAGATTATAGTTTAACCGAAATTCTGTGCAAGTTTCAAACCATTTTATGTAATGATTTAGAAATTACAAGTGAAAATATGTATAAATCAAACTTTCGTTTTGAGTTAACGTCATTTAAGAGATTGAAGTTATAAAGTGTTTACGAAAATTGTGAAACGAGATTATCCAATAATCTTTTGAACTGAAACAAATAGTAAGGAATATCTGTGTGTAGCAATTCAATGTCAGATTTAGGTGATTTTTTTTTATCTCTCTTCTTTTGCCTCCCTCCTTTTGTTACGCATAAACGTTGTGTAAGTTAAGCAAATAAAAGTGTTTTGTGAATTCCCTTTGGAAGTGAGTACGTTTTCCTTAAGAAGTTCAGTAGTTAGTATCCTGATAATATTGATTGATAATCGAAAATAATAATCTATTTTTTTTTAATTCAAAGTTTGGGTATATTTGAAAAGTGATACAATTCTGAAAGAATGTAGGGTTATTGAAATTCAGTGGAAATATCACGATATGAGTAAGGTAGTGTCATGGCCTAATTACGGTACCATCCCAGTACTTTTGTGGTGTGCTCAACATAGTGAATAACGATTTTGTTATGCACTGAGTATTGATTGCCAGCATCATAAGCTTTATTTTTTTTCGGGGACATTTTGGCTGCTATTTAAGGTTAGGTTCCGTTCACGAAACTGCGTCCTTCCATGTTAGACTATGCCGGGGTTGTTGTCTTTCTAGTAGGCGTGTGTGTGAGAGCTCAGAGTATGATGTTTTACAACTATCTGCGGAAAGTTATATACATATGGTGAGATACGTGTGGCCCAAGCATGTGGTAAAGTTTGTACCATAATGGACATTATTGATTTAATATTTGGACGTTTGCACAGACGTTGTTCATGTGTGAATGTAGCAGTGATAGTATTCCTGCCTTACGTGTGTCGACGGATTTTTTTTAAATCTTCATTTCTAGGTAGTGGTGTGTAGTACTGGGCGTTCCTGAAATATGGTAATAAGTAAGGTTCCCTTACCAGTCTATAAATGCTGAGAGGTATTTGGGGCCACATTGTTCAGCAGTGTAATTTTGCGAGTATGGAGAATGTGCAAGGTTTGCAACACTTGAGTTTCTAGTGACTATTGGTTCGTTACTCTGAGTGACCTGGTATGTTAGTATTTCTTCCTGATAACCCCTTGCTCACTTCAACCTGGCGACATTTTCGAGCATGTGAGGAGCAGATAGATGAACGGATGTTTGTTTTTTCTCCGCGGTGTTTTGCGCATACCTCCTGCCCAGTGGAAAGAACTTGGTATCTTCTGTTTCCCAGGTTTTGGTTCCTGGAAGACGTTGCTTTATCGCTCGATTGGGATAAAGTGCACGTAGAGGTTAGATTTGTTCCTGTTAGATGCGTTTGCATGGACTAACCTCGTCTACGGCGACCCCTCTTTTTAGTTAAGTTAAACAATTTATCTTTCCACGTTTTTGGGGCGTTTCAGCCGGATGGCCGAGCGGTCTGCGGCGGTAGGCTATCGGCTCGAAGGTCCCGGGTTGGAGTCTCGGCAGGGGCATGGGTGTGGATTTTAACAGCTGTCCATTTCTTTCACGTTGCTATATTAATTTTGTTTGTAAATTTTCCAACTGTCTGCTCTGGGGTTAGACCTGGAACTTTCCGCACTCGTAGTTTGTAGCTTGTCATTCTAACCACTTGGCTACGAAGGTACTTCATAGTGATTAATATTTTACTATTTCTTTTATGTTACAAAGACTTTTCGGAAGTAAGGGCATGTGCATAGGTTGGGATTCAACACTGGGATTGCTGGCTGTACCTTGTGTTACAGCTATTGAAGCTGGTTCGTTGATTTTCTCTCTCATCGCAGTAAGTCTTTTTTTATTTTTCTCCCATCTTTTCAACCATTATTAAACGTTGGTAAACCGTTGAACAGGTGGGCGTATACAACGTTAAAATTATATGCCAAGAATATTGTTTATAACATCCACATCTTGACGACGGAACACTACGTTAATTCTAAAGGTCGACTAAGCCGTTAAACATACAGATATTTAGGTCCATATACAACGTTAAAATTACGTTGCGTGACTAACGTTGTATCCACCGATTTTCAACGTTAGTGAACTACTGGGGACTGATACGGGCTACCATGACAACAATAAATCATGTACGACTCTTTCAATCATGACTTCCGATACGGACCAATGATCTCCACAACAGATACATCTACCAGCCGTGTTCTGGAATTATGGTTGAAGCAAAGTTTCTCCGGTTTAACTTAATATAATCAACCCACTTCTCAGCAATAATATTTGGTGTTTAGTCATGTTTGGTTTTGCTGAAGTTTCAATACAAATTTGATATTTTAGAACCCCTTTTTTCATCCTCATGAACGTTTAAATACCGTAACATTAAAAAAAAGTGGCATGGAGAGTTAAGGGTACGGTTTATGCATCCGAAAAAGTACATCTACGGTTACCACTGGAGTACTACTTGGTTGTTTGGAAATAAATGGTCAAAATACACATTCAAGAGGACTACATTAGAGGACGAGGACATTATAGGGCTCACATCAAGGGTGGATAACGACGTTATAATGGAACATATTGAGGGAAACCCACGCACCACCGTCATGGAATGTGCCTAGAACTCAACCATTTTCAACCATCTACACCAAACAAGAAAAGTAAAAAAAAAAAATGTGTTCCGCATGGGTTGACTGAATATCATAGATATGAGCAGGTGAACACAACCGTCACTACAATGAACCCCCTACTACATCGTATTGTAACGTGGTATGAGGATATAAAACTAGAAAATGTACTGTTTGTACCAATGATTGACAGCTGCACATTGTTAGTAGTTTGCAGTAGTTAGTGTTGAAATAAAGGTCGAAATGCTTTACAAATATTTTCTGCATATACAACTTACTTTCTGTGCAAGGATATAATGTCTTCATCTTGGTTTTTACATGGTTTTTACTGCTTTTACAAGCTTAGCTTTACAAGCATGATTATTAGGTTCGTTAAAAATGTATCAAAGACATACGGCTTACATTTGAGAACCATTTTCATAATACTTCGTTTTGTTAGAATTAAGACTGTGGCTTATATACCTTAGAATACGACTTATGTTTAAAAATTAAGTCTTATAGCATGGGGCGGCTACGGTATGTGATAGCTCTTCAAAGCCACTGACGCACATTCAACTAGTCTGTAGTATTATCCTCCATCAAGTTGCGAAACGATTATATTTTGTAAAGAAATCCATGTAAGTATATTACAAGAACGCAGAGGCTCAGTTAGGTGACTAAAATGGACAGACTACCTTCTTTAGGGTAACATCCAAAATAATTAAAGGAAATTAATTCGAGGTATGGAGTTAATGTAGAAGGGTTTGGAATTTATAACCTGAAAATATCTTAAATATGTATGCATTTATACCCTTAAAATAACCAAAATATGACTTTAAAAACTGAAAATATGATCAATAAAATATATGTAAAATTTAAAATGACTGACATTAAAAATATATATCAAATACAATTTCAAAAAAACAAATTATATTACATACATTTTCATTCATACACGCACGAATAATATTTGGGGTAATTATTGAGAAGAAGGATGCTTTTCCAAAATAAAGAATCAGAAGAAAATGCAAATTACAAAAATACACAAAAAGTTACTTTACATCATTTCCATTACAACGGTTGTACCTGAATTTTCAAATTATCAAATTTAAATTACGTTTTATTGTCCGGAAGCACAGTCGTATACCTGGAATTTCTTTTTAAACACTGGAAGTACTGTGTTGAGCCCAAAAATATGCTTTTATTCCACACTTTTGGGTCATAATATGCCCTAAACCAAAAAATATAGTAGAAATATACATTTATATGAACAATATTAATTTCAAAACACCAAGAAACGTGCTTAAACTAAGTTAACAAAGAGAAAAACAGCACCTGACAAGAATATGATATGTCATAAAAAACATGCCGTACTTATGAGCCATAGGATCAGATTAAAATTGAAATTGGAAAGGTATTTGAAATGGCTTTATTTAAGAGGGTAAAGTTCAACCTACTGCTTTACCACCTAACCCTTGTCCGAATAATACATTGAAAGGAAATAATTCATAGACAAAATACAAATAAAGAAAACTATTACAAAATCATAGTGAGTATAGAAAGTAAAAAATGTATAACAAAAATGTGCCAATTCTATTCCATTATTTGATCAGTTGCAAAACAACAACAAAGTAAAAACATGAACTACACATACACTACACAAACATTGTTCTACACATACAATGAACAAAATAATGTAGAGCACATGCATAATAGAAATGAACGACATTAAAAAAGTTGAAATAAAATAAACAGATAAACATTATTTACTAGTAAAAAAAAATCGTGTGAAATTTAGATGTTCAAATTACACTATGAGTATCATCTGCTGGCACAATAAGTACTTATTCAATGCTTTCTTGAGCACATGAAGTGTTTTAGCTTCTATTATTGATTTAGGTAAAGCATTTCAGGACCTGGCAGCGAATATTGAAAATGATGGACTTGTTTGCTTCAGTAGATGACTGGAATTTCTTATTTTGACGTGTCGAATAAAAGTGAAAAACAGATCTAGTAATGAGTTTCCTACCCAAATAATTGGGACATTCTGTTTCAAGAATTTTAAGAACAGCCCAACATTAGTTAAAATATTTTCTCCTCGACAGTGTCAGTAAATTGTTGACATTGAGAACCGGCAGAATATGTTCCAATTTTATTAAGTTGAAAGTGAAGCGGACACATGAAGTGTACCATTTGTATTAACTTAGCTTGTTTTATTGTAAGAAGTGGACCATACACAGTATCACAATAATCAAATAAGGATAGTAACAACATTTGAGTGAGAAGCAGTTTAGCATCTTGTGATGGGCAACCTTGAATTTTGTAAAGATTTCTCAACAGGACTAATGCTTTGGGAGATTGGGCAGATACATGCTTGTTCATAGTTAATTTCTCATCAGTTTCTATTACGAGTTCATTACTGGAAGGTCTAGGTCACTAGGCACGATTTTATTAAGCTGATTGGAAGCTCCCAGAACAGTTCCAACATTTGTAAACACAAAGACAAAAATCTTCAGCATTTTCTTTTACATGAGGTCACTTCATTTACAGCTAAAAATGGGATAAATCGCACACACTCCTACAGACGCGCCGCCGTCTTGAAAATGAAAAATATATGGTTTAAGTTTGCCCACATGGAAGGAGACGGTAGCTGCTAGAGAATTAGTGTAGGTATTATACTTCTATTTGCCTGGTATCTGCGCAGTGTTGATCAGAAGACCGCGTCCGTAAACATGGATCACGAAGACTGGATAGGAGTTCACATATAAATGGAAGTGACTAAAGCGAGAAATCTTCCTTTTAATTGCTTTTAATAATAAAAAGAAGTTATAGTTTGTAAAAATAATCTCTGCACATTAGCTGTAGGAGAGACTCAGTATGAGTCACACTTGATAGGATGAATTAAAAGAAAGCTAACAAATATAGCATCACTTAGCTTCTCTAAAAATATCAGGTTCTCTCCATGTTTTTCAACGATAGAGAGGGAGGGAGGGAGAAACAATACAGCGCCGTTGGGAGGAACGATGGCGGGCTGGGTGAGGGGGACGAAAGCGGATTTCAATAAATCTCATTTTCCTGCCTCCTCCGCTATTGCTGGATTCCCTCGTGTTATTCTGCGGAAGTCTCGCTTAATTTGCTCAACTTCTCTTTCTCTCTGTCTCTGTCCTCTTCTCGTTCTCGTCTCCGAATCATATTGCATTCAGTAGCCGCTGTCAGCAAACATCAATGATTAATTGAATATCCCGTAGGTGCTCCTGCGTCAGACCGGGTTTCTGTATGTGTGTGTATGTATATATATACCTTCTGCCTCCGCTTGACAAAACACCCTGGCAAAGCCGGATCATCCCATATGCAGTATATATGCTGCATCATTCCACTCCAAAACAGGAGACAGGATATCCTGCTGGCCTTTTCTTACCTTATGTGCTCTGTTTATCTCTCTCTCTTTTCGTGTTTGTGATCATCAAATGAAGAGAAAGACAGAGGATGAATAAAATTATTAGAGAGCGCTGCGTAATTGTGTGTAGAATAAAAAAAGAAGGGGGAAAGTAATAGAAGTCAGAATTAATAACTGAAAATAATAATTTTAGATGTTTGTCTACAAACAGCTTAGCGAGTTCTCAAAACTAACAGTAGGTGTCACTACTGTTTTCTAACATTTGCTCTCTGGCGACAAGAAAAGGAACTAACTGCAACTCGTTTTCTTTCACGTAACAACAACATTAACTTTTAATTATTTAAGCCTAATTATAGTAGGGCTACCCTATTGTACTTAAAATCTTAAAAATTAGAACATTTAAGTTATTTTAAAAAGTACACCATGCGGGTTTTTCTGTAATTGTAATATATAACATAATCATTAAAAATGCAGCACAAAGGATAACATAAACCAATTTATAAACCTGAATACTAATATGAGTAAAAATACAAGAGCGTGATGGTAATAAAAGGAGAAGTTCGTGTTTAATGAAAGCGAATTTTTTAGGGTTTGAGATTCTAAAATGCTCACAGTTTGCAACCTGCATTCTATGTTTCAAGCACACTAAATTAAAAGAGCGAAATATTAACTCTTCTAAGAGAGAAAAGAGGGATCACTCTTTTTCGAGCGGAATTTTCAATCAAAAAGAGTGGGTTTTAACCAACCCTCTTGCTTTGGATGGAAAATGTTCTTTCTAGATGGAATTACGATGTTTTTGGATGTAATTTATTCCTCAAACTTGAAAGAACGATTTCTCATCTTTTTCGAGTGGTTCACAATGCATTATGGCTACCAGTTAAGTTTGTTACTGCGAAGGTTGGGACTGATAGAGGATATAAATCGTTGAATAGCTGGTCGGAAGGTTCGAGTCTCCCCGAGAGTAAGTTTTTTTACTATTTTCAATTCATAAGCACATTACTTTTCTTTCTTACTATTTATTAATAAATGCTTACGAAATATTTCCGCTCTTTGAATTTAGTGTACATACAATGGTAATCGTCACTAGCTGATACAAAAAATCCACGAAATAGGCTATTTTAAAAAAAACAAATGGCAGGTTAGCAATACTGACAACAAGACGACATCAAGGAAGTGTTTACATATTAATGCATTGGACTCAAATGGTGGAAATTGGTTAAAATCAAATACAACATGTACTCCTCACAAAATTGCCATCCCGTATAATGTTAAATTTCTTCAAATGGCACTACAGTGATTAATTGAATACTAATGCTCCCGTATTGACTAGTATAAAAAGTTACATTACATTAAGTTACATTACAAGAAATGAATGTTTCAATAAAATGGCAACACTGAAAACTTGGATGTTTTGGGATAGGAACGTGTTCGCAGGGTGTACATAAAATTATTTACTAGCTTTTGCAGGACAAACAATCATTCAACATTATATGTAACATGATTCCGCTAGATGCAATGAATTCCTCTTATTCTCACCAAGGAGCAATATATTGCTAAACCGGTGTCACCTACCGTCAGCTAGCGTAACAAGCTTAAAATTGTGGAAACGGTAGATCAAAAACAGAGATAAGCAATTTCTTTAGTTACTAAGTTAGTCTTCCGCTATGGATGATGAACACCATACAACACAGTGTTGCATACTGTGAATATTATACCAGGTGGAAATCGACATTTTGAACGTTGGGCCAAGTATACTATTCACTTGGAAAACGTGGACTTCCGCTCGGAGGGGGTCGTAGCATGATAAAACATCATTATGTGTGGTACTCCAACATTACAACATAGTTAACAGCCGGTACACCTAATGTTATTTCTGTACTGTCTTTCATAAAAGGTATAGTCAAATATTACTCATGAGCAAGATGTCCCATAGCGTGATGGTTAGAGAGACAGACTGAAAATCGAAAGTTTTCAGGTTCGAATCCCGCAGCAGACAATTAAAGATATTACAAATTTATTTATGTATAATCATGAAAGCAATGGGCATAGTCCAAGTAAATATGTAGAGCAATAGAGAAGAAACCATTGTCAATAACCATCCGTCAAGAAGGTCACGACTCTATTTTGGTCGACTGAGAAAGTTGCTGCTGGTTGGTGATTTGGTGCCTCCGACGTAAGTCCAAAGTGGTCGGCAGAATGTTAATTTTTATGCAACAGTTGGTCATTGGGCCGACGTATCATGTCGTCGTCGGCGCGGAATATGTTGCAAAAAGCCTTGGGCCATCAACATTTTGCTCATGGGGGTGGGCTGTACCAGTTATTTCTGTACAGTAACATTTGTGTACATACACACGATGAGTTTGCAATTTATCTACATAAGATTAAAAAAATAAAACTATTTTTATCAGAATGTGAGGTAATGGGAAAGCACGCTAACATGTCTCATCTTTTTGTCATTATCTTAAAACATCTGGAAATATCTACAATTCAGTCAAATGGTCACTCAATTGTAAAGCCGTCATCGTCCGTATCCTCTTCAATTTTTCATCTTCTGTACTAGAACATTTATAGAGTGTGTGCCCATACATCTAACAGACTTGACACATAATTCACCAATATTCACTAACCACAGTCTCCAGAAAAAAAACACATTCAAGAAATACGCAGTTAGGGTCATTGTCGTTCAGCAAATTTTCTTCAGATATAATATCAATATCGCATTCACGCTGTTAACTAAATCTCAAAACTGTCCTCAATTCCTGAATCACTGCTGTTTTGTTTTCATGTTTCTTCTTGTCCATGTTTAGGCTTATCTGTCTCCGGTTAGGTCCCATCTTCTTTCTCTGATTGTATTACGACCATTTCCTCTCAGATATTGTTCTTTGGTTTCTTTCATGTTATTTTCGTGTGTTTGTCCGAAATATGAATCTTGCATCCTTCTTTGAGTTTCAAAGTTGACATTTTTCATTGAAGCAAACAGAGTATGTTCGTTCTGCCCCGTTTCTTCTGTTTATCAGAGGCTTGACAACGGAGTTGTGATTTAAGCATCTGAAACAAATAAAGAACTTATTAGAATTCTTTATTATTGTGGAACTTTATAGTTTAAAACTAGAATGCTAGCACATATTTTGAGAAGGACACTATTTAACTCTAGGAGATTCATGTGTCTTGTTGATATTTAACAAATGTAAATATTGGTAGTAATCCCTATAAAGGAATACGTATAGGTAATTCCTTAAACATTTGTTCAAAGACGGCCTACTATGCATCGACATTCATGGCACCTTTACTTATGAGTGACAATATTCAAGTCACTGTATTTGACGATTTTGCCCTCCGATGTCTCTACTGCAAGTGGGCTGCAAGAGAGGGGATTAATGTGTCGCGTGAGAAGAACACATAAGTCACAAATGAAAACGCATGTGTAAAATTTTAGATGAAGTTTTGATCTGATTTAAACCCAGAGTTTGTTAATAGCTTATGGGAAGCACAATAATTTAGCAGTCGATAAAAAAGCAGTTTACTAAAATCATTAATATCTGTGGTATTCCATACCAGTGTAGTTCTGGCACAGGCTGTACATACTTCAGGACCAGTGGCTACTTCAAATAGGGGTTTATGTTGGAATAAGATGTCTGTAAAGCATGTGATTAGCCTGTCATGAGACATCGTGCTTTACAGACGAAGAATCAAACCGACGATCCCTTAGGAACAGAAATGAGCACTCTGGCATCGAGCCACGCCACCGTGGTTCTAGTTTTTAGGAATGGAAACATACGGAAACGTTAAAGTTTCTTTAAAGCTTGCCTTAATGTTGGGTTAAGAAAAGCCGTCCGACTAACCCAAAACTCCTGGCGGATGCGTTTTAGATACTCAAAATGGCCACATTCACTCGTAACAAACAGACTCTTACTAGACCTTATCTCCACTTGTATGGAATGTCACACATCAGAATTCATCCCCAGTTAAGTGACACATGTGCGCTTGTGGTTGCTACAGCTCAAACAACGTCGAACGCCATGTGAAAACACACAGAAGATTTCTGGGCCAGGTACTAATCGGTCGGGCAACATGATTTTGCCAGTGAAACAAATGGTTTGGAAGGAAGTACAATTGACCGTGAAAGAAAAAAGCCTGCACAGTCAGCATCTCCGTAAAGTCGGTGTAAAAATATTGTGCATGACGACCTGAAAGTGCGGAAGTTTCCTGTACATGGGATCCACTAATGCAGAACGATGAACACAAGTTTTCATGTGCCGCAATGTGTCAGACACAATTTGAACAGGTGATGACGGTGCTTTTATTCCATCAATTGTCCAAATGGAAGAGACAAGAGTTCCGTTTTTCAATTCTGGAATCAAAGTACAATCGACTCAGTGGAATCATACGGACTCTTCACCATGGAAGAAATTTCGGGTCCACATTGCTAACAATATAGTGGTAGCCATGTTTTGGGACAAGAAAGGTGAAGGATCTCATGTCGGTACAAAATATTCACTTACTGCGTTAACAAGAATACTACACTGACAGCTAAAATTTATGAAGGTGACTTAAAAACGAAGCTTATTGCAGCAAGAAAAGCTTTGACAAAAGCTGTAGATGTGCGATTTGATCAAGACAACACTCCTGCACATCATTTGGCTCTTTCTCAGCACCGACTGAAGTTATTACCGACAACTTTGAAGCGGTTCCTAGTGTTCCGTATTTACCTGACTTTGCACCTAACAATGTTTTACTTTTTCTAACGCTGAAGGACACTCCGTAGCAGTTCATTTTAAAGTTTTTACGCACTAATATAATTGAATTTGCTGTGAACGAAATAGACGAAGAAGAAGAGGAGCTCCTGAAGAGCCCCTGAAGAAGATCTTACGATGGTCACTCAATCATAGATTCAGCGTTGTTCAAAGTGTTTACGTCCGCAGGGTGATTATGTTGAGAACTGGCGAGAGTTTCAGCCTCAGAGGGTAAGTACTTATTTTCAAATTAAAATAAGGAAACCCTTAGAACAAATAATATCTTTAATGATATTGTTATGAATTATTTCAAAATATGTAGCATAAATATTATACGGCTTCGTATATATCTATCCTATCACCACCACCCCCATTTACCAACACACGCTGTGCAGTAACGAAAATTATTTACACACTTGTAATTGTTCAGAGTTAACCTTCCTTGGTGAACAGCAAAATCTGAACAAGAAAAACAAAAAAATAAGTAGTGGATAATTCTTGCATCATATAAAAACCGCTGACATGAACATAGAAAAGACAATTACTTTCATCACTTTTGCAATTTTTAGGGTTACAGTGCATTTGGCTTTTTTTTTTTAAAAAAAAAAGTGTGATGTGTTTACTGTGAATTAACACTTTATGTTACAAGAAAACAGCAATAATTTTATTAAAAGTCCATAAAAATTTTATCAAAATGTAACTAGAGATATATCAAAAAAGAACATAGAGAAATCCATCGATCTCAATAGATCTATAACCAATGATTTTGACAATACAAGCGCTTTTAAGATACAATATCATATTGTACAATAAACCACTCTACACGATTCATCCCAATACACTATGAAATTGCATTTCGTTATAAATTCGTATTTAATTTCAATGCATTTGAACATAAGCGCGGTTTATCCGTACAATAATAAAATACGTTTTGCATCTACGTGTCAATGGAGGCGATAGATTAATTTAGAGACAAGAAACAATGTAATCCAAATTTTTTAATACTACTAACAATAATTTGCAGTTACCCGTTGTGAGGTTGTAAACAATCATCCCATAAATACTCAGATATTATACTTGAGCAATATTGCACAGACGCATTATAACTCAAGGTATTCTAGTTGCAATCCCTACAATGAAAACTCAAGGCCACGCAACTAAGAAACACATGTCAAGGGGCATGGAGCAAAATTACAGCCAATCAGGAACCAGAACAGTCCTACTTGGTTCCATCTTTCCTAAATAGTTATAGCCTTCATCTCCATGTTGCTCATTTCGCATTGTTCTTAAGCATCTAATTACAACACACCCATATAGAGACACTAAACTACACACATTCAGAAAACAGATGTATTTGGTACGTCACGTCAGCAGTTAATTAAATAACGAAAGTAGCCATTGAGAAGAATTAAAACAGTTCCATACTACACATCTTTTGTAGAAATATACACAAGGAGCGAACGTGCAACTTGCGTTTACAACCAATCCATCCTCTTGATGTCCTGTGCATGTTTACCCATGCTTTACAGACCAGGTTAGCAGATTGGTTACTTTGTAGAAAGTTGATGATGGCGTTAAACATATCAAGCCACTTCCTAATTGGTTGTTATCACGTGTCTAAATGTTGACTGTGAGAATGCTGAAGGCACTTCCTGATCCCGTGTTATATGGGAAGGTAATGAGCGTAGGGTAACGAGGAAGAAAGAACAAACCAAGGGAGAGGGGGTTGATGTGTACGCATTTATCGCCTGTTTTACACACATACATGCACAGAAGTACAACACACAGCACTCACGCCTGTGCACGCAAAAGATACACATGTTTGCAGAAGGGTACTTTGCCGACGTTTAAGAGAAGTTAGCATGTTGGTCTGCACAAAGGTGTTGAGAACGCTGAGGAAATTTTATTTTATTGCTTTATTAGTTTCTTCCGTTTTAAAGACAACGAAAAAAGAAGCAATGAGAGAGAGAGAGAGAGAGAGAGAGAGAGAGAGAGAGAGAGAGAGA
>JAGDQP010015513.1:0-25005 GCA_022664845.1 Lepisma saccharinum
CCAGCTTTGGCCAATAGGAGAGGCATTGTGTTCCACCAGGACAACGCCAGGCCACACACATCGATAGTGACTCGCCAGAAGCTCCGGGAGCTTGGTTGGGAGGTTCTTATGCATCCACCTTATAGTCCGGACCTGGCACTGAGTGATTACCATCTGTTCCTGTCCATGGCGAACACGTTTGCTGGTGCAAAATTCGCGTCAAGAGAGTCTTGTGAACATCGACTGTCTCAATTTTTTGCCAATAGGGACAAGGGCTTCTATGAGAGAGGCATCATGATATTACCTTCCAAATGGCAACACGTTATCGAACAAAACGGCGCATATGTGACCTAAATCGGATCATTCTAACTATGGTAAGTCAAGCCTTCAATGTCATGCAAAAATAATGGATTACTTTTTACTACACCAGATATGATCATTAGCAAAGGGTTTGTGGCTCAGTGTTTCCTTTCCCTTACGGCATGCCATTATATCAAGATTACGTGAAGGCAGAGGGCAGTTTTAGCTTCTGAGTTGTATCAGTATCTTTATCGAGATATTTTTTTTTTTCTTTTCAGTATCGTAAAAGATACCTTTGTAGGCGTGTATTTTCTATCTGTGTCGGATAATTTTGAGAAGTATCTTATACAACTATGCAGATTATTATACTGACAGATGGAATTGAAAGTATGGTTGAAAAGTCAAGTGCAAAAGAAAGCAGATACAACTTCTTGACACCATTAAGGAAAGTATTAAATCGTGCGCTGAGTGCAAGATCAGGCTGTATGGAATGGACTGTGTTTGCTTGCCGTTCTTGTTTCATGTCTGTAACACACGCTGACGATATTGCTGTGGAATAAATGGATTTAGAACGCAGAAATTGTACGATGTTATCCCAATTTCATTCATTAGCCAGAAACTCACTCCATTTTCTGAACCTAAAACCTGTTTTATTTGAGGTGAGCTTTTGCCAATATAAGACGTGGTCACATCATGTTCTTGATATATGTACGAGGAGATGCTAATAAGTCATGAAGTTTACTAAGAAAACATAATCCTAGAGGAAGGACCTCACGAAGTATAATACACTTCTTTCCTGCAACTTCTTTAAGCCCTCCAGGATAATTGTTTGTGCTTGGGCTTGAAACTACTTGTTTCCAACTGGTATCATGTCGTCACGGACAGAAGAGTTTGGACCTTCAAGTGTTTTTTCTTTTTAAAGGTTGGAAAACATGGTATTCTTTGAGTGCTAGATAGGTTAAGTAAGACGAATATTTCACGATTCCGAACTTGATATCATCCAGTTTCTGTATTGTAATGAGGATTTGTTTTCATACGCCTTGTCATGCTGAAACGTTACCCTCTTGGACAACATGCAGGATGTGGCCAGCCTCCTTGCATTTATACTAAGAACTCAGGGAATTTGGGAAAATAATAATGGAAAACCCGGAAAACTCAGGGAATCTTCAGCTGCAATATCTCGTGATCAAATTTACAATATTGTGCGCGAAGTGCACAATAAGGGTGTGTGTGTGTAAGTGTAAGGGATGTACTAAACTAGAGCTCGCCACTGTTTCATTCCGGGACGGAAGTGATCTGTTGACTGACTGCTACAACACTTTCTGTACTCTTGACGCAATATTCGGACCTTCCTCTCGGGATCCTGCAGTTGAAACGGATCAATTATATATAGAAGATGGTAAAATAAACTAGAAAAAAATAAAGGGTACTTACATGTCAGAGTGTAAAGACATGAACGTATATGAACTTCAGAAATGTACTGGAAATGGGGCAATGTTTCGCCGAAGGCATGTTCACATAATAGGAGAGGAATCGGACAGAAAGCACTGGTGCTAAGGAGCCGTCATGTTATCAACTCACTATATATAGGACGTAGATTTTCTTAGCGAAATTTCAAGATAGGTTTTGGATATGATCTCATTGACTATTTTCTTGCCAACTGAAGTAGGTGTTAAGGAGAGAGAGGACTGTTTTGTATGTGTCCATGCAAGTGGTCTATATGAAGTAGGTATTATGATTTTGCGCTAAATACAGTTGAAGTTTAACACATATTTCTTTTATATTAACATCTTGTACAGCTTAAAACCTGGCACTAGCACAAGCAGAGATTAGAGTCTAATGTGTTAATACAAAAATAGAGTGTTTACTATCGTCCACAACGCTTTATGTGCAAATGGTGTTGAGAGTATCTGGGAAAGGGCAAGGTGCTAATCTTGGATCTTGTAGAAACCCTGATATGTTGTATAGAAAGATATATTACTAGTTACATAAACAAAATTAATTTTTGTAGTTTTTTTTTTTTTTGGTACAGTTAGGGAAAAAAAACGACCACTTTGTTTATTATTTAAGGGTTCTAACTAAAATCAAAATTATCCAAGAGCTCCTATCTAGAATATGGTAGAGTTCTAGTTAATGGGCGTGTCTAGAGTTCTGCGTAATATTGAAATAATATGGGAATAAATTTAATTTAGTTTGTCCAAAAGGAAAAGATCACTCGTGAGTAAATGACACTAGCTGTTTGCCTAGTGGTTGAAATTTCAGATAGGCCCCCTAGTGAGAGTAAAGAACACATTTCACCTATTCAGTAGTCTCCATAGGCCTTCGCTGTGGCGGAAGTGAGAGTAATGCAGAAATCTAGAACGATGCATTCATGGTTCGTTCAGGTTAATAAGTCTTGTGTATGAAAGAAGAAAAATTCACGTGATTCCTGTTGTAAGGGTGATGGTGTGAGCCCGTACTAAACTCGGAAAGTATTCGCTATTAATTTTTGGGGTTCGGTGGGGGGAGCCTGAATTTTTGATACTTAAGAAACGAGTGGTGTACATGAAATATTTCTATGGGGGTCAGCGTGAAAATTTTGAAAAACAAAATGGAGGACATACTTCTAGGATGTTCTCTGTGGTTGGGTAATTAACGATAGCTGATTTTAATGGACCCAATATTACGTCAGAACTTTCGTGAATCGCCAATAACTCTCAGACTATTTAATGTAAAGCAGAAAGTAAGCTTAAAAGTGGATTTTATCCTGAATCATTTAAACAAAAGTGCTCACATTTAAAGAATTTTCATTTGTAAAAACACTTTGAAAATCTCTCCGTTTGGAAGTCACCGTAAGTAGATGTATGTATCTCTTGAAGTCCCTGGAATTTCATATTTGACGCGTTTTAAAGTAATTGTGTCCCGTATACGATAAAATTTCCACACTTTGTGTCATAAACTATCAATACAATTGTCCAGGTGTGGACATTACACAGGTTATTCAGTTCATAAGGTCGGTAATTAAAGATTGAAAGGTTATAAAGTACCCGCTATCGGATCATATTACATACAAGATTGCATTTACTCTCGCACGAAAAGACTGTGGTAACTCTTGAAGGATTAGATGGATGAAAAAAAAAAGTACTATTAAATACCAGTACTTTATGCTGCAAATTCAAAATATTTCTTTGAACTTCCTTACGACTGCACATTTCCCAATCTCTTGAGCCAATTCAGTTACGTTAAGCTTGAAAACTGCAGTATATCTGTTGTTTTTCACTACCGTTCTACACAGCGATAAGTAAAAATGATCTTTATCAGCGATCTTATTCTGGTATGTTTTTGAGTGCAATGAGTCACAACTTAAATTCTCAGGCGTTGGAAGAGGGCCATTGAAGAGAAGGCATGAATCAGGGACCGACTTGTTGTTACTTCAAAACTCCGTGACCATACAGCAAGCGCTCGCGCTGTCGTGCCGACATTACTTGAGTGTGGATAGTACACAAACGTATACGGTACTCTTTAATCATGGATTCATAATAACACATGTGTAAGAAAAGAGAAGATTTAAAGTAGAAAAGGAATAGTGTATGAAATAGGGGAAAGAAGGAGATATACGAACTTGGATATTAGTGCATGTTTGAAACCACGTCAAACGTGAAATACAAATGTGTACTTGTAAGCGTCACGATTACGCCAGGAACTTCCAAGAAAGACACACTTGACGCACATTTCATTTAGCTGTCCTTAAACGTATTTCCTGCGCGCCATTGTTATACTAAATAACACTTCAATTCTGCACATGTACTTTTACAAAAATGGCGCTTTTTCAGTGCACTATAGCCAATAGCCTTCGAGCGACTGACGAAATTGCTGGCTTAATATTGGGCTCATCAAAATTAGCTGTTGTAACTGCTAAACATAGGTGCTTGCCCACTTTGTATGGGAATTTTTTAAGTGGAACACCCTTTCTCCTGTACGCCACTGGCTTTTGAAGTATCATAATTCATTTTCTCTAATGCAGTTGTGTACCCTGTGGGTGAGTGGTAACTGCCTTGGAATCAAGGGGTTCCTGATTCGATTCCCGGTGGAGGGACAAGTGGTTTGAAGTCCACGTTAAATTGTAGGTCCCGTCCTTAGGACATCATATTTATCCGATGGAAGACAATGGCAAACCACCACCGGTTGATTTTGCCCAGGGACCTTCGACTAGAACACCCGTTATCATCATCATCATCATTTGCAGTTATTCCATGTTCTGTTTTCAAAGTCTTACGGCAGATACTTTCCGACTTACGGGTCCCGTACAGACTGAAAGAATAACGGTATATCAAACCTAATGTCTAGTGGATCAATAGCAATTAGGGTTTTATTGATTGTATCATGATTTTCTGTAAGAGCGGTGTAAAACTCGTGTATAGAAGTGAAGAATTGTGATAGATCTTGTAATTGTGTTTTAAATATTGTTGAACACGTGTAAGGACTTTTGTACATTTTGCACGCTTTAAAACCACCTAGCAAAAGCACAAGTACTCGTTCAAGTATTACGTAAGCATTTAAGTGGTATGGGGAATCAGAGCAATGCTTACGTAAGATGCGGTTAAGAAATATATTCGTGTAGATTTAAACATTTTTTACTACGAAATAGCGATAAGAATTTGACATGGTATCTACTTTATTTTTGCTTACAGGAGGAAGGAATGATTTAAAATGTGCTTACGTAATACTTGAATGTTCCCTAAGTAAAGGTTAATACAGATAGCGAATGTTTTATCAGCTTCCATGCTTTCTTCGCATAGTGTAGCAGCCATAAGCATTTAGATGGAATGGCAAGTGTTAATTTTTGATTACGTAGAATATTTAAAATGCACCACCAGTGAAATACGTAAAAAAGAGTAATTGCTTTGTAAAAAGCTGTCTATGGTGATTGGTTCTGGTGTTTTTTAATCTTGTAGATTTGAGGGAAAGACAGAAATGATTGAGACTAGCCTGTGTACTGAGGCTTCTGCTGATGGCAGGAATGAAATTACCCCGAGGGCGGCTGCTCATACTTCGCACTTAGATCCATGCAAGTGCGCTGTTAACTCGCGAATGGCGGTCGCAAACCATTCTTTCGGGAAATGATGTACATATTCACGAATAGCACTCTGTAGTTCGGCACTTTCGAAAAGCTTGTCCACGAAGAGGTCTTATCAATTTGCTGAAAAAAAAAGTGTAGTCAGATCGAACCAGGTTAGGCGAATATGCGGGATAGAATAGAACTTAGACCAGAAAATCTAAACGTGCCACTGTTTTGAATGCTTGCGTGCGGGCTGGCATTGTCATGGAAAAGCAGGACATGGCGTGCCCATTTTGTCTTCGCCTTAGCTGTATTCGGCGACAAAGGACTTCAGTTTTTTTTTTCAGCAAATTTTTTTTTAAATATTCATCACTGTTGATGGCTTGTCCAGTAGGAACCACTCGATGAGTAAGACCTCCCTCTGTATCTTCCCCGCCGTCCCAACAGAAAGTGCATGCGATTTTTTTTTTTTTTTTATCGGAGAGGACGCTGTTTTGATTTTCTTTTCAATTCAGATGTATGGTGGACAAATTAAGAATTTGGCAGGGCAGAACATCTTTTGAGATTCTTACTGTATAGAGCCCGTGGGTTTAAGAACTCTACCCCTGTAGCCTTCGGTTTAACATTCTCATTGTTCTCAGTGTGCGCGTCTTCTTTTTCGGCTTTGGCAACTACGTATGAACTATTTCATGGGACATAAGGATTTGTATCACCATTTCCTCTTTATTGTTACTCGTCTGTTATTACCACAATGCTGTTTATACGTACACCGTGTAACTGTGTTCTGTTGGTTCGCAGGCGTCCTTTACTGATTCCGTTGTGAACAGATGTCCGACCACTCTTGAGCTGCTGAATTTCAATGTATTTATGGTCTTTAGACATCTCAGGTTCAAGGTAGGGGAGATGATGTTGGAAGGTAGTCGGCCAGGACCTAGTTTAAAGATACCATCCCGGCATTTGCCTGCTGTAACTGAGGAAGAACCTTGGAAAAACTTGAGCCAGGATAGGCGGCCGCTGGGATCGTTCCCAGGACCTTCCGAATGTTAAGCCAGCGCTTTACGAACTTAGCTACAGATGCTCGGTTTTTGAACTGCTGAATCAGTCTTAATGTGGTTACATGACTTCAGTCTGCAACACCACACACTGTAATGACCCCCTGTGAATGTCGGCAGCAGATACATCTTTATTCGAGAGGAATCGCGCCGTCCCACTTTGTTCGTGATCGTCGCTTTACTATGTCCTCACGAAAATCTGATGCATTTCTAGTACCACACTGCCCATTACGCCACCGCGTTTTGCATCTCATGGTCATTAGTGGAGCTTGCTTTTCTTACTTACTTAATGGTTTACGGAACTCGCAAGTTTATCGCCGCAGTAGCATACGTTCTCCATAGGATTCGATTCTGAGCAAGATCAAGCCAGTTTTCATCACAAACACCTGCTTCTCGAAGATCTCTTCTAATATTGTCCTCTCAACGCCATGTCGGTCTTCCCAACGGTCTCTTTCCCTCCGGCTTACCAACCACGATGGAATATAATCTTCGTTCCTCCCCATCCGAACTACTTGGCCTGCCCAGCTTAGTCGTCGCGATTTCATTATTCTTACATCAGGTGAGTCGTAAAGTCCGTGAAGCTCTTCATTATGCAGTCTCCTCCATTCCGCAGTCGTCTTGTCCCATTCGGTTCGTATATCTTCCTTGAGACGTTATTTTCAAAGACTCGTAATTTTGTTTATGGAGCTAAGTTCAAGAAATGTACACAACAAACTTTGTTTACTGAAAAAAAAAGTCTCGATCAGTCCTGTCTGGTCCTCATACAAATACAGTATGTAGATTTATTTAATGTAGCCATATGTGATAAATAAAAGCACTATCAAAGTAAAATCAGGATTGGTATTTACACAGAGCACAAGGTTATTCATTTCAAAATATATTTACACTTCTGTCTCTAAGTGTCACATAGCCTTACAAATATTCGCTTGTCTCATACGATCATCTTTTTTTTAAAGAAAATGACTAAAATGTAAACTTGAGACGCTGTCTATGTACAGATCTCGTCTTTATTATGTGTAGAGCGGGTGAAGGGGGTGCCGCCACAAGGAAATGCGTGTAGTTCTTAGTTCTAATGGAACCACACGAATTAGCGGATTCCGTATGTTGTTCGTCTGTAACACAGCCTAGCGCCACAGCAAAAGTAGAAAGAGAGAGAAATTCATTGAGACCTCTGTCTGCACGGTCGTTTGCAACCTGGTGAAGCTACAGCCTTTTCTTTCTGTAGTTTTGCATATTATACACTCACCAGGAAGGTACCCGAATCTGATATTCTTCCTTCTGGATGAGACCCGGTTCCTTTTACAGGACTTCAGAAATTAAGAATAAATAAACGGTTGCATTCCACTTGCAAAAGTAATAATAATAATAATAATAATTCCCAAAGTGCAGTGCACCTTCACTTTACATGTCTAAAGCATACTGTAACATAATATTTGCACATGTACTACAGATAAAGAAAAAATGTTGGCATAGCCAGGATTCGAACCGCGGACCTTTCGCATGACAAGCAAATGGTCTTCCATTACTTCACGAGGGCTCTGCGCCAAGAACCGTGATTCCATCACAAATCGTTTCTAAGATACCTTTCTCAGAGCTTTTAGGCCCATCTAGCCCTAAACCGATAAGACTTCAGCAGCTAAAATGTGCACGTTACACTTGACCTTTGAAGCCCTTTAAAAGAAACCAGGTCTTACCCAGTAGTAAGAATTCTGGTTCAAGTAGCTTCCTGGTTAGTCTGTTCGACACGCTAGCGCCTAAACGAATGCGTAGTAGATTGGAATGCGGCAACCTCTGTTTGCAAGGTCTTTTGCAATCTGGTGACGTTACAATGTTTTCTTCTAGTAATTTTGCACTATGTGCATTCAAGTCTGTAGCACAGGCCAGCGTCTCAGTGATATCAGGTAGGGAGAAACTAACTTCAGATTTTAGTTCATTACTCGGTTATTTTCAGTCTGATGGCGCCACAGTATGCACTTCTAAGAAATTTAATGTATACACTCATATTTAGTTTGTTTTTTTTAACTTCCGATACTCAAACCGGTGTGCGCAAACTCAAACGTTTCTTCACTGTATTTTCTTACTGTATAGTGTAAAATGGGGTAACTTTGCTAGCCCTGGTTCACTGTTACACTTTATACTCAGCATGACAACCTCATATACACAGTTCTTTACAGGGAGGTAAAACAAAGCTATATCCTGTGCGATACGCACGCGCCGTGAACGGCGCATGGGAGGTGTGGAGGTAGCGTTCCACATTTTCTTGACCTACGGTACGAAGTGAGGTGGAGTGGTCAGTCCCACGCTCGACCGCCTTTACCTTCCTAAGGTGACCAGAAATACCAAAGAAACTGCGGTACTCAATTTGATAGGAGCCTGAGTGCACCTCAGAGCACCATGCATGGGAACACTGTGAGAAAAGTCTCCAGTGTCCTGGCCGGAATTTGAACCCGGACCGCCCGATTCGTAGTCAGACGCGCTAACGTCTGAGCCACGGCGACTCATCTTTACAGGTAGTTATAAAAATACGGGGGGAAATGAAAGATTTGTATTCAATACGTAAATGATGTTATGTATTTTGTTGCCAAAATTACCCCATTCTACGGTATGCTTAGGTATATTGTTGTTGGGTCCCTTCTAAGATTACACTGTGTAAATTTATTTTGTGTTTGATTTAGTGTTCCTTTTAGGTAATAATTAGCATTGTGAAAAAGAATCTCATAGTATCCACATGTAACCACAGTGTGCCTGCTGATACTCACATTTTGATACTGTTTTTTTTTTTTTTTTTCTCTCTCTCACAAAGTAATCATATAATTACATTTGCTTCCTGTATTTTCAGCACCCCTTCGTATTATTCGTTGTCTTAGCATGGTTGTTCCAGGGCCAAGACCTCTAGTCATCTGTGGACCCTCTGGATCGGGAAAGTCCACGTTACTCCAGAGGTTGATGAATAAATACAAAGATGTGTTTGGGTTTTCCATTTCACATACAACACGTAAACCCCGAGCAGGAGAGGAGGATGGTCGTGAGTATCATTTTGTAGATCGACCATACATGGAGAAGGCGATTGAACGGGGAGAATTCCTCGAGTCAGCCCAATACTCGGGAAATCTGTATGGAACCAGGTATATTTCATTTTGTAAAGTAATCAATTCGCACAGTTTTGTTCATTATATACAGGGTGTTCATGAAAGAACTATGAGGTTTACTTAAAGAGATTTTCTGTAAGATACAAAAAACTGTATTCAAATCGGTCTATCTATTCGAAAGTTATTCGGAAAATAAATTCTACGACCGAGTATAAATTTTTGGTACTGACTGTACATGTTTTGCGGCCACAAAGATCCTGGAGGGATGTGGATAATGGTTGTTCGCAAAATCTGTCTTAAGCGCATGGCTACAGAAAACAAAGTCGCATGGTGTGAGATCCGGCGAAAGGGGTGGCCACTGGAGAACGTCGTCATTATCATCTGTAGCACACTTATTCTAGCACTGTGGAAGAACACGATTGAGGAGCAACCTCACATTTTTGTGAAAATAGGGGAAGCTCTCTATCCATTTGTGAATGTAGGTGTAATTCGTGTCCAGTTGTGCAACCAATCTGTTTTCCAACGTGTCCTGGTAGTTGTTGGCAGTCATAATTGCCCTTCCTGCCGACTTGCCATTTCGGAAACTGGCCCTGCGTGAGCATAATGTAACTGTCGGTAACGCGTCTAAAACTTGGATAGTTGCTCCTCTTAATGACGCAAATTACGCTCCTGTAAGGTAATAACTATTTAACTGATGAAACCCTGCCGTTCTTTTATGGACACCCTATATAGTAAATGCTATACATTCCTGTAAGGGCTTTGCACAAAACTGATTTATTTTAAATGGAGACATGTTAAACACTCGGAAGACAATTTATTATCCGAAAATACGTACATTAAGTAGTTGTTGTTCTCTTGGTAACTGAAATAGTCCTTTCCGGGAGCACTTTTCGATATTTTTATTAATTTTAAATCGTGTTAAATTTCTATTCAAATTTAGGGTTTGTTCGCACGGGCTGCGCTTGCTGAGCTAGTGCACACTAAATAAAGGCATGGTATTGCGCACAGAGTGTTGTTAGCATTACAAATGAAACTTCTCTAACTATCTGCCCTTGGGAATGTTGCAGTCAAATCTGTGAAGCTTTTCGCTACCGAACTGATAACGTTATCAGGCGTTAACAAAGGTTAAGTATATAGGTAATGTGTGTTTTTAAGTGTAAATTATGTGATTTACCTGTGTACGTACAAGAAAATGTGAAAAAGTAGGGAGTTATTAACACACTTCACATAACTGCTTACATTGTCACATATTTTCTTGTATATATATATATATTAAGGTTCTCATTCATCCCGTTTTTTTCGGGACAATCCCGTTTTTCTGGTCAAATATCTCCGTGTCCCAAATTATCTGCTTTTTAAGTGTCCTTTAATTTCAGAAGCCATCCCCCCCTCCCCCCACAAAGCCAAAATCTTGAGATCAGTTAAAAAAATTCTTAAAAGCATGGAATTAGGTATATAGAAAGTACTTGGCCACCCAAGTAACATGAAAAATCAAACCAGAAATCAAAGTTTTGCTACGGCCGTCATCTTGGAAAATGGCAGCCGATATTCACCTATTTTCAGGTTTAACAAAAACTATACAGCGCTTCAAAAAATGTTTTAAATTTGTTTGTTCAACATACAATTACAATCTTTCTTGTTAATGTCATTCTTTTCATTGACCCAGAAACCACACAAAAGCTGAACTGATTGTCATAAAATTCTATTCAGATATTCAGTTGAATATGAATATCGTAATGTTCCCTTTAGTTTTGATTTGGTAGAGTCAAGGATATAAGGGATTGGTTTATAGCCCTCAACCCTTTATTAACATACAAGAATAAAGTTAACAAAATTACCGTCCCGAAGAACACAGTTCACAGTTATCTGAATGCAAATGATTAAAGATGTCTTATTTAATAGTGATCAGTTAGAGGTTCTGGAAAATAGGATGACACCAGTTCCTTAGCAAGCTGCGTGTCGGGAAGTTGTACCAGTTCCTTGGCGAACTACGTACAGGTTAAGTTAGGATTTATATGTGAGAGTGCACACCAGTTCCTTGGCGAACTACCTGTGCGGGATAGTACCAGTTCCTTAGCAAACTGCGAACGGTTGAAGGAGAGGAGCTGACCACCCGGGGGAAATGAGTGATGGCTCTTGCTCTGTGCAGGTTCTTTTTAAAGGTGAATGTAGGGGTGGTTCCTCTTGTTTCTCCTACTTGACTCCAGCTCCCTCTGTCTTCCGTTATTTGCTCCATCTGGTGTTAGTTTGAGGAATTGACCGTCGTCTGCTCCAATGTGTATGTATGATTTGTTTACTTACATAACCACATGTTTGTTCTATAAACATGTGTGTTATTGTTTATACAATGTCCTCGTGTTCGCTATACACGCTGGTCATTACGATATGCATAGAAGTTATGACCTGCAGCACGCTAAAGGTCTCATACCGATCCTTTCAGCTCTAATCAACTCCATAATGAGGATACATTTTCACATATTGTACGTACAGTTTGGCTGTTCTACTGATTCCTTCTGCTTCTTCGCAGACGGCTAAAATATCCTGTTTTTAAAGTCGTCTGAGACTATTTAATTTCTTAAAACACCTTTTCACCGTCTAACACACGAGCAGAAAATGTTATAGTTAGATTCGAACAAAGCATTAGTGTGAGGAAATGGGATTAATCAAATTACGGGGGGAAAAAAACAACATAATTTTATACTGGACACACTTTATTTAAAACTTATTTCGATGTGATGCTTTGTTTCCGGAAAATTGAAGAAAAAGAAAAGAATTTTTCCCGCCATTTCCAAGATGGCGGCCGTAGCACAAGTTTGGGGGACTTTTGTATGTTATTTAAATGGCCAAGCACTATACAGGGCGGTTCACGAAATCCGTAACAGGGCTATAATTCAGCTCGTAGGGCACAAAAATCTTTGAAACAAAAAAATGGTAATACCAAAGGGCATGTACGGAATCACCTGGTGATGTTTGTGAAATCAGTTGCATCTCGGGAATACCTCTACCGGGGAGGGGGCAACTTTAAAATTTTAAATGGCAATAGGGGTTGATTTTGTCCCCATTAAAACAATCTACATTTTGAAAGTTTTTAAAAAATTTTATGTTTGTTTCAAAGGAAGCAAAATCAACCATTGTTTCTATTTAAAATTTTGAAGTTGCCTCCACGTAATAGCATTCCAAGGACGCCCCAGTTTTTAAAATTTTCACCCTTTGATTCCGCATATCCCATTTAGTATTTCAGTTTAGTTTGGAACCTCAAAAATCCAGAAACCCTTCACTGTGTTAATTTTGACCAGCAAATAGGTCTTCTAACTGCCAAACGGTATGAGCTATCGAAAAGTGTGTAAAATTTAGCGGTTGTTTCAATGGGGGCAAAATCAACCCCTGTTGCCATTTGAAATTTTGAATCCGCCCCCCCCCCCCTCCACCGTAGAGGTATTCCCGAGAAGCCCCTAATTTCAGAAGTATCACCACGTGATTCCGCATATGCACTTTGGTATTATAACGTTTTTTGTTTCAAAGATTTCTGTACACTAGGAGCTGAGTTATGGCCCTGTTACGGATTTCGTGAACCACCCTGTATGTATACCAAGTGTCATGCTTTTAAGAATTTTTTTTAATTAACCATAAGATTTTGGCTTAAAATGACTATACTATATAATTTAACAAGAAATAAGAACTTGGTGTTACACAACACTTTACGAGAAACTCATAAATTAAGATGGGAATTCTGATCGGATCTAGTATATAGATTTCTATGGCAAGATATTACATTGTTCCGTTCCGAAGTTGTTAGCGTTTGTGGAATCCGCAATAGTTAGTGGTTGCTTATAAACTCATCAATTTCCAGCCGCATTATGCCGAAACGTAAGTGCAGCCTAAATGATAATATTAGGAGAGAATGTCTCTTCATCGAAAGGAGTAAATATCCTTTAACTAAAATTTCATTTCACATGGTGGTCTGCCAGACGTTGTCAACCAGATGACATTTTTATATCAGTGTCTTATTTCAAATGCCACATATAATATGAAATAGGTATTTCCTCATTTTTAACATGTCCTGCTTTTTAACAAAATGTCTCGACCTTTTGAAGTAAATTTTTTCAAAATGTCTCATTATGAGAACTCTAATATACATGTAAATAGCATAATTTACAATTAAAAACTAAAAACCTACATTAACAATAATAACCACTGGCGTGACAGACTGATAGGTCCTGAGCCTGCCCCCATCCCGCCATCTGTCCGCGGTTGGTGGAACTGCGTCCACCTGAGTGACGGCTGTGGTCAGCACTATGTGCCACCTGGCCACGAACAGGCGTATCAGGGCTTTGTAGACCGAGTATGGCCGTCACGTCTTTATTCACGTGACTCCCTAGTTTGCCTCACGACGCTGGGTGGACGCCGAAAAGTTGGAATTGAACCCGGAACCACGCGAACATGAGACCAACGCTCTAACCACTAGACTAGGGAGCCCCTTAAATTCATATCTTTGTCAGCGCCCGACGACTCCACCGTTTCGGTAGCGATAAGCTTAGCAGATTCCACTACAGTATGCGCGAGGGCAGATGTTTAGACAAGTTTGATTTGTAGTGCAGACTGGTGATCTTTGCAGGTGCATAGTGTAGCTTAATGGAGACACTTAATGCCTCTGCTCCTCAGTGAGATCAGCTGAGTCTAGACGATGTGTGAGATGGAGGATTGCAGATCTGTTAGCAGAAGGAAATATTTTGCTTGTTCCGACTGAAATGTGCAAACTAGGGAGCAACTTCTCAAGATCTCAACCAATTTCGCTTTTTTTTTTTTTTTTTAACAAGAACTCTGCGGCTTCGGACACACTGCCTGACGCAATGTTCACTACAGTTACGGCGCATGCGTTAGTGAAACAGATGGGAGACTTTCGATGGAATCTAGTATCTTATCAGATAGTGTTGTCATATAGATATTACTCGGTGTTTTATGGACAAAAACCTCGGTTGATCGTGAACAATGCCTGTACTTGTTACAAATTAGTGAGTCCTCGCTAGAGTGAGTACGCTCGTTGCCTTGGAATCAAGCGGTTCCAGTTTCAATCCCTAGGTGAGATCAGAAGTTGTTCGGAATTCTCTTAAATCTGTACCATTCTGTCCTCAGGTCGTTGACATAATCTTCATTTGATGAAAAGCAATAGAAAACTATCATTAACTCACCTTGTCCAGGAATCTTCGAGATACTAACTTTTTTCCAACCAGAACATCTACCTTACTACAGACCATTTTTTCCCTGAAGAATGTTATTAAAAAAAAAAACTTAAGAATTGACAGTGATTTTTGAGCCTATTCGTGTGGAAGTGTATTATAAATAACATTAAAGTCTGACGTCAAATCCTCTATGTTGCAATAGCAATATCACATTTCTTGTATATAACATCAGAAACAACCCTATATATATAGAAAGACGGTAAAAAGTATACTTACATTGGAGAATACTAAGACAGGTGTACGGGAACTTCTCAAGACAAAAGAAAAGCGGCAACGTTTCGCAAAAGCGTTTTCACATGGTAGGGGAGAATATGGACAGAGCGGACTGGTAGGGACTAGTGCTGAGGAGACGACATGTTGCAAGGAATGGGAAACAAGTACGCGTTAATGGATGCAAGGTGGAAGACACTGTCAGTTGAGGGTACGTTCGTAAATATCCTGTTCTTTTTAAAACTGTGCAAGAAATGGAAACCCTGTGAATACTAGTGAGTACTGGGTATTTATGGAAGGTATGGCAGCCATCTTATATCTTGCACGAAATTTTTCAGTGGGAATAGAATCAATGATAAAACGTTTTTAAAGTTATATTTTGCATAATGTTGTTGTTCTGTACGATAATGGCGTATAAATATGTCGTATAATGTGGAAGAGACTTGCTCAGTGCATTCCCTTTATGTCATTTCTCTTAAATATGTAATCAACGTATTCATCCATTTTTTTTTTTTTTTTTAATCGACTGCTAGGTCAAGACCTTTCCTATTTTTTCCGCTAATTTATGAGAGACGACGTGATTTTATCAATCAATCTTTTATTTGGTTTTCGTAGGTGATTCCTTTTTGATGGGGGTTCAGAGCTGAGTCCTTGTCGCCCACTAACCATGTGTACTAATGTCACATCTCATTACCTCTCAAAGAAATTAGTTCATGGCAAAACTGACTTTTCCAATGTACTTGTACTAAAATTGTAGCCCAGATTGATATACTGTACCCATTTCCTTCGAACTTAAAAAAAAAAAAGCGAAATTCAAGATGGCGGCCATGAGGAACGTACCCTCTAACATAATAGCCTTTCATCCAGTGTGCTCCGTTAATGCGTATTTGTTCCATTCCCTTTAAGCGTAATACAAATACGCGAATGTTTTGAGACTGAGATCACATTGCAGATCACACCACGGTGCACGTTTTTATGGACGAGAGCACGATCACAAACATTTCCTGATGTTCCTTACATCTCTGCCAATAGTTAAAAAGGGCGCTCTGAAGCATCCATAGGCTTACGTGTAAAATTAAGAGAAAATGGCGGATAACAATTGACCATTTGTTCCAAGTCCGAGTAAGTTACTGATTCACGGTTTCCACATTGTGTACTTTTTCGGATTTTGAACATTTTCTTATCTGGTATTTTTTCTAGATCTGAGTATACTTCTGTATAAAATTCTGTAATATGACTTCTCCCCTGTTTTGCATTACAGTAAAAAGGCCGTGGAATGTGTACGAGAATCTGGGAAGATCTGTGTATTAGACATTGATGTCCAGGGAGTCCAGAATATTAAGAAAACAGATCTGAATCCAGTTTACGTCTTTGTGAAGCCGCCGTCGCTTGATGAGCTGGAGAAGAGATTGCGAGCGCGTGGTACGGAGACAGAGGAGAGTTTGAAGAAAAGGTTAGCAGTAGCTGCACATGAGTTAGAGTATGGTAAGTTAATAGGACTGTTTCATGGTGTAGCTAGTATTGGTTTATGTTAAGCGATGACTAGGTTTTGCAGTTTGAAAATTGCACTGTTCTATAGGGAGAGCGGAATTACAATTGGTACATTTATTCAAGATAACATATAAATTCAGTAGTTCATACACTCTCAGCGACCGCATAAGCAGAGTACGGATAGGTAATAATTATGTCAGATAGTTTCGAGATTCGCAGCGGATTAAAACAGTGTGATGCCTTGTCACCACTACTGTTTAACTTTGCTTTAGAATATGCGATTTTAAAAATTAAAGGGGACAAAAAGAGACTAACATTGAACGGCTTGAATCGACTGTTCGTATACGCGGATGATGTAGATTTAATAGGGAACGATATAGATGCACTACAAAGCAATACCCGATGTCTTAGTAGAAACGTGCGGTGAGATAGGTCTACAGGTAAACATAGAGAAAACAAAATACATAATAAGGCGAAACACAGGGAATTAAGGAAATAGATACATAACAATTAAAAATAAGAACATAGAGAAAGCAGCATATGTAACAAAAACGAGGTCACGGAAGAAATAAAAAGTCGCTTAGCATCGGGCAAGAAAGTTGGAGTACGACCCTAGCAGATGAACATAAATTACGAGTGTTTGAAAATAAGGTCTTGAGAAAGATATACGGGATGAAATGACTGGGGAATGGAGGAGACTGCATAATGAAGAACTTCACGGACTGTACTACTCACCCGATGTTGTAAGAATAATGGAATCACGACGACTAAGGTGGGCAGGCCATATAGCTCGGATGGGAAGAAAACGAAGATTATATTCCATCATGGTTTGGTAAACCAGAGGAAAAGAAATCGTTAGTAAGACCGAGACGACGTTCGGAGAATAATATTAGAAGGGATCTTCGAGAAGTAGGTGTGTTGGTGATGAAAATTGGCTTGATCTTGCTCAGGATAGAATCCTGTGGCGATGAACTTTCAAGTGTCGTAAGTAAGTTCATACACTATCCATTAGGCATGTCCAAAAAAGAAAAGAAAAAACTTATTTAATAATACTTTCATACGCTACAGTTTTCGTTCTAACAACGAGCTCGCCTTGTATTGTGAAGGTTCTTGTTTTGAAACTCAAGTTGCTATCCATCCTAATAGATCATTTCCTCAACTTACCTTGCGAACACTGAAATATTGTGGTAGCCTTTTTGATGAACTAGAAGCAAATATTGTGTGTAAATGAGATATATATGAAGGGTAGATGGGAAAGTCAACATAGTCCTAACACTGTGGAGATGAGGTTATAATGGCATTTCAGTGCTCTATTAGGCAATTTCCACGTAACAATATCAACTGCGGCAGAAGTTGCTGACGGTTCAAAATGCGGAGAACAGTGGAATAACACAGAGATTGTCTCCTTGAAAATCCAGTTTTTGGACTACATTAGTTTTTCCCCTGTACCCTTCATATGAGAATTAGAGCGAATACTCGTTATAAATCGAAAGGGTGTCGGTGGAATATGAAATGGTAATCGTTACCAGGAAATGAAAATAAATGCAGCATATCTATTCAACAGGTAAAAAGGTAAAGCTATCTCTGTCTCTCGCCAGTGGAGGCGAGAAGAACATTCTATATACACAAAGAATTGGTGGTCTGGTCGTGGTCGTGCCATGGTGGTCTAATGGACAGAATATCAGACAGGAAACTAAGAGATCCCGGTTCGAGACTCGGTTCGGCGATTGTCATTTTTTTTTCTGTACTAATTTCAACAACCAGTGTATATTTGTGAATCGGTTTCTTCCTTCCCCCGCCTTCCCTATCCACATAACCAAAGCGCTTGTTCATTCTTATTATTATTTCTTGCTTCGTGTTACTGTTGTACATTTAGAGTAATGTCTTATGTTTGATTTTCGCTTGATTTTTCTTTGTAGGAGAGAGGCCCGGCAATTTTGATCTGGTCATTGTAAACGGTGATTTGGAACACGCGTACACAGAGCTTGAAGAATTTATTTATCCAGAAATAGAGAAACAAAGGCAAGGTATTCAGGTTTTAATATTTTCATTGTATGTTTACGTGCTTTTTTGAAAATCGAAGTATTGTTGGGAACTGAGAAAACTTACTAGGTTGAGTGATATATTATAGTCCCGCACCAATTCCACAGAAAACTCATGTAGAAGATGGCAGGATGAGACATCGCGAATCACTAGGTTTCGTATTCTTCATCCAAGAAATATTCTGAGCTAACTGTCTCTTTTAGATAGAAATGGCTTAATTGTTATCGAAATTATAGGGGCTTTTATTACGACGGTCGTTCGTAAGTGCTATTTCTAGAATTTAAAATTAGCTGAAGACAAATATGGACATTTTTTCCAAGGTGGCTTTCAATTAGGTTATTACTGACGCGTTTACCTAAAATCTTCGAGGTTGTACTAGTTTTTACACTAAACCATTAACACTGAATGATGTTTCCATTTCAGCTACAACCATTTTTAAATCTTAAATCTTTAGTTAAGATAGCATTTATTCCCTTTGTCATTCTTATTGCAACCAGCAGTCCTATAAATTGAATCGTTTATTTAAGTATATGGTTAAGTGGTGTAGATATTTGTGCCTTGCACTAATTCTAAGTAATTTATATTTGGATATATGTCTTGATTATAGCCTTGTCCTAGCGCAGAGATTCCATCTTATCTAAAGTTGTTCTGTAATTCAAGGTTAGGTACAAGGTTAACCCGTGCACGGCGAGCTTGGACCATTCTGGACCCAGTACAAGATTTTTTGGATATTTACGTTTATTTAATATCTCTGCGAAGTATTGGTTGCGTTATGTGTCAATTATATTATTTTTTTTTCTTATAATTTATTCATTTAATAGCATTATACATGATTTGAAATAGTAACTACAAAGTATTGTGTTCATAGATAGGGGACATAGTGGTATTGACATCCTGGTGACATCGTGTGTTCAATCCTGATATCCAGCATGTTGTTACAAACAAATTTCCACCAACAAAACTTTCATTCAATGCGTCGTTTATGATTTATTGAGAATTATTCATTTTCTTCCCATTGTACGGCGTTCATATTGGGCTCCAAGTTGGAATCACTGTGTCTACGAAACGAAGCAGAATTCGAGCCATGTTCGCATAAACTTTTTTGTTTATCCTGACTCATACTATCAACTCCGAAAGTATTGAACATTTATCCCATTTGAAAAAAAATATAAGTTTGTGTTGAGGTGGCAACACTGTGAATGTGACATAACGCATGGAAGGCTGTCCGTTCCTCTGTCGCTACATGTTCAACTGCACACTTTTTGAATTTTCTTTCAGTGGTTTGATTAAAATGGGACACCCTGTATAAATTCCTTAGCTTTTTGCAGTTACAACAGCAGCCTTAGCTAAGGGAATCCGGAAACTGACACAATGAACAACCGATGTAATTGGATATTTGTCCATACTTTCCACTTCCGGTTTACAAGGGACACTCACCAAGTGACAGATCCCGATTTCGATGAAAGTTCGTATGTAAGTGCAGTGCTTAAGTAAACCTTTGCAGCCAAAATTAAAGCTTCTATGGTCAACAAGTAACGGCAAGGGGGCCCGAGAGTAGAGAGTAAGTAACTTAAATACAGAGTAAGAAAAACGCCAGTTTCTTTTACAAACTAAATATATATATATTTAAAGTGCCGTGGATTGTGCTATTGTAATACGCAACAACCCACGTGCTCTTTGTTTATAAATAAATAGTAGTGCGTAGTATGAGTAAAAACACGTGCTACTCCCAAAACAAGTGGTAGTAATAGTAGACGGAGAGAACCGACAATCAGTCGAAGATGGCCGAAGTTGCAGACAACACCCAGGAACTGAAGAGTCAGCAGTCGAGAACAGAATAAAAGGCGTCGGATCGCAGCAGAAGCCACTATTTCACTCCCAGGAATAGTCATGTCAACTCCTCTCCCTGGTTCGATCCGCTACGGGATGCACCATCCTACCTTACCGGTCAGATGCGCAACGGAATGGGCTAACCGCCTGATCCACTACGGGATAGGCAAAAAAACCTAAGTCCTGATCTGCTACGGGATAGGGCTTTCCTTCATTATGGCCCCAGCCAGCTACAAGCAAGGGGCCTTCTTTCTCAGTCAGACAACAACCTGTTGTCTGGGCCAACGTCAACAGCAACACATGGAAGCGTTGGAAGAGAAAGAAAGCTTTGAGATACTAATGTAGCTCAACAGCAAAGTCTTCATGGTTTTGTACGGGAGACTCTTTTTATGAAATTAGTGGACTTGTATTTTATAATAAAAAATGAAGGGAGAAAAGACAAATTCCGGTCCTTTCATTTGCTCTAAATGTCTCCAGCAATCAAATAGCCAATAGCGGCGTCAGACTCAGATACTCTGGGCATTGCGGTGGCAATCAATGGAAATCATTACGATATATACTGTGTATATAGGGAAAATACTTACAGCTTATTTGTTCCGTACAAAAATACACATAGACATGACTAACTTTCACATAGTTTTTCGCAATATTTCGGCATTAAGACCGTAGATTTGCTGTGGAGGAAGAGGGACGCACACACGTGGATAGAACAAAAGACTGGGACGACCCCAGCCCTATATTGATACCAAATGGCTATTAATGGGTACTAGACAGAAGGCGATACATGCTGAAGGGTATGACAGCAGTGACCGCCACTTGGAAAGCGGCCATCTTGACTCTGCTTCAAAATTTTTAAATAGTGAGTGAGTCATATAATATATCCATCTGTGCTGGGATGTTCCAAGGACGAAGTTAGTTTTGGCATGTGAATCGAATGATGAATGTTAAACAGTTCAAGGAACTAAAACCAAACCAAACAAAAACGTCTACAGAAAAGGTCCCGCTATTATTTTCGTGGCCGTCAATTTAAACTGCTCGCGACATTTTTAAATAGGGAGATAGTCATTAAGATATGGATGTGGGTTCTTCAATTAATCAGCAAACATTGACTGATTTTATATATATATATATATATATATATATATATATATATATACAAGGGCAACGCCCTAGCCGAACTGGTTAACCGGTTCCCGTAAGATCACCGAAGTCAAGCAGCTCTGGGTCTGGTCAGTGCTTGGACGGGTGACCGTTGCAGTACTCCAGATGGTGTTGCCTGTGCGGCGTCCACCCAGCGTCGTGAGGCCAATTGGGGAGCTACCTGAATAAAGAGGTAGCGATCACAGTGAGAGCTTCGGCTCTCTTCTCCCAACACGTCTGGTCAGCGTGGGAGCAGTAGACCACCTCCTCCTTCCGGAAAAGGCCTCATCCAGTAGTGGATTGAATATGGCTGTGCATTATTATATATATATATATATATATATATACAAGAGATAACGACAGGTGAAATTGATACAAAATATAGTTATGGCACTGCTAAATCTTCAAAATAGCGGCCATCGTCGTTGTAACATTTGTACTCACTCCATTCGTTCAACTGTTTCAAAAAAGTGGATTCTAAAATTTGTCGTCAGGATTAGAGTAATGCCAATACTAGCTTCGGCATTAGGTTTCTTGGAACATTCCAGCACAGATTGATAAAGTGTACATGACTCATTTACTTTGGGGCGCTAAGCCAGTGACTCGAAGGTCCCGCGTTCGAATCCCGGCTGGCGCATGCATGCATGTTTATGAATTTAAAGACTCAACAGTTACTGCACTCGAGACGAGCCGAAGTCATTAGGTTATTAAAATGGCCGAAAAATACACAATTTACAATGACTCATTTACTATTTCAAAATTTTGAAGCAGAGTCAAAATGGCGGTCATGGTCATCATACCCTCCACCATGTATCCATTAATAGTCATTTGCTTTCAATATATATATATTACAGTTTGTGAAAGAAAAAAGAAGTTTTCCTTACTCTGTATTCAGTTGACTTGTTCTCGACGTTTCATCTTTCTCGGGTTCCCTTCTCGTGATTTAATTTTGGCTGTGCCACTTGGTGAGTGTCCCTTGTAAGAAATAAAAGTCTAGGTGAGCGTTTGTAAAAACAGGAAAAAAAAAACTTCTGTAACAACCTGTAGTAGTCAAGCTTTTAGTAAGGAGTAATCTTTTCTGTCCCATTGCTTTATACAGTGTTGTTTTGTTCAATAACAATGTGTTGTGTCTTGGATTGTGAATAATTGATTCTCATTTGTTAATCTTCCTGCGTTCCTACAGCAAATAAAGATTTCAATGAGAAGAAGCAGAAAGTACAGCCAACATTGATAAAAGAATAAAAGTGCAAGGACAGCTTAAAACGTGTTGGACGTTTTCATTTTGTGGACGTAGCATCATCACAAAATGGACTCGAACATTATTCCCAAGAAATCTATAATACAAAGGAAGTAACGAAGAGAGTTAGTGAGCTATGTTAGTTAGAGAGAGAGTGTGGGTGAAGATAAAACAAACATTTGAGATAATTTATTAGTGTTTTTTTTTTCTTCAAGTTGTGTATAATGCTTCGTTAAATAGTGAAGAAACATCGAATTACCTAATCTATATTGTTGCGATGTCGTATTTATTAAAAGGTTGAATTGTGAAGCAAGATATTTATATGCATAATATTTAAAATATGGTTTACGAGAAGTCGAGTTTTCTTTTTGCACAGTTTTCTTGCTATTGTATTTTGTGGGTGGTACTGTAGTTTTTTTCTGCATTTCGGCAGGAACAACATTATTTTTGAACTGTACAATTTATATAATTCCCACGTTCGTAGGCTTGTTATAGTATGAACACGTTAACTTTCGTGGGTTTTCCTGTAACCCTGACTCGATGAATTATTTAATTTACGATGGGAAATCGGAAATAAAGGTTCTCTAGTTAATACCTGATCTTATATTCCAGGTGTTGAACTGATACTCGTATGAGGCGAAGGTTAGACCTTGACTGCTAGGAGGCAGCAGTTTCAGTTCCACTTGAACCATGAATAATACGTAATGATTACACCGTGAGAGCAAACACAAGGCAAGGTTCTATTAGTTTCTCGGTTTTTGTGGATAAAGGAGGCCCAAAATGAACTGTTGTTTCAAAAGTGTCACACGGCACTTAGTCCGCAAAGTCTCTTCAATCTGGTGGAAGGACACCTGCTGCCTTGTTCATCAGTCACGCGGCCGCCACTGAATTCGTGAAACCATTTTCTCGCATACTGCATGGTCTTTATAGTATTCGGTCCATAAATAGTTTCAGGATGAATTTGAGTTGGAACTGTCCCTTTTGCTTATAAAAGTATTAATAATTGATCGAATCATGTCTTTTGGTCCACTCGTACAGCGTAATACTCATTTTGATAATGTACTATCATAGACCTCATAATAGATAGACTTGAGATGCTTCCCCATTTCTGTCTGCGCTTAAACTAATGGATTTTTGTTCAGAGCACGCGATTTTGAATCCATCCGCTAGGTAGCTCTGCCATAACCTCGTAGTAGAATATATGGTCTATGGCAGAGCTACCTAGCGGATAACTTCAAAATCACGTGCTCTGAATAAAAATCCATTAGTTTAAACGCAGACAGAAATGGGGAAGCGTCTCAAGTCTATCTATTATGAGGTCTATGGTTCTACTCCTAGAACACACATTTAAACATTATTTTTTAAGATCTATTAATATCTGATTATTGAGCTCTTTCAAATACATCAATAAGAACTGGGGTGAAAAGAAAACTTGATTTCTGCCACTTTTTTTTAGAAAGAGGTATATTGGAAATAATCTTCTCATCGTTATTCTTTCCGCATCCAAACAAACTTGATTGTTGTTAATGTCTTTTGATTGTTAATTACTAGACGACACACACACACACATTCGTTACAAATCAGGATTTCTCATTTTCCAAGAAGACACATCATTTTTGTTGTTTTGAATTATTTTTTGTATCACTTGATTTGTCGTTGAATCAGAAAGACCTGTTGTACCTGTATCTATGTTTAACATTAGTATAAAGGAATGAACTCTTTAACACTAGATGGTAGCACTGCGTTCGTATGTATCGGAATGTATTTTTTCATTGCACGAAATTGACTTGCTGTTGTTCTGTTTTTGATTTCACCGCAGGCATTGATAAGCCTTTAACTATCCTTTTTTTATAATGTTGTAGGATAGAATCGTCCAATTGCTGTAGAAGTGTTGAACATAACTCCTTGCTTCCACACGTTACATCACATCACTTTATAAAGGTTAAGATTTCACAGTCATCAACGTAGACACAATAGGTTGCGCAGTCTCATGCAATATTTCGAACACGTGTGTTCTTTGTCAGGAAGCAGGAGTAAGAAAGAAAGGAGAGATGGAAAAGGTTAAAGAGGGAAAGAAGGATTGTGAATATAAAGAGTAAGGTCGGCATAGTAGGCGTGATCCAATTTGCTTGTCTATGCTTTATTTTCCTTTTTGTCCATTGTTGAAATCGGTTGATTGTTGTACTGAATATTGCCTGAATCATAGTGAAGCTCTTCCAACAATGAACAAAAGAATCGACACGGATAAAACTCCTGAAATGGTTATGAACTTTCTTCCCTGAAAGTTTGAACTCCTGGAATGGTTATGAACTTTCATCCCTGAAAGTTTGAACTCCTGGAATGGTTATGAACTTTC
>JAGDQP010015513.1:25015-42564 GCA_022664845.1 Lepisma saccharinum
ACTCGTGAAATGGTTATGAACTTTATTCCCTGAAAGTTTGAACTCCTAAAATGGTTATGAACTTTCTTTCTTGAAAGTTTGAACTCTCTACGCGTGAATTTGTAGGAGTAGCATTGAAATTTCGTGCAATGAAAATAATACATTAGACATATACGAAAACAATGTTGCCAGCTGTCTAGCTTTAGACATCATTCCTTTACCTTAATAGCCCAGAATATATTTGGTATTATCATGACTGTATACGTCGATTTTATTTAGTGCTATAATTCGAAGTGAGACAGGAGTAATTCAACTGGATTCTATAAATTAAGATTCATGTATGCTATTGCATCCGTGAAGTATGATGATTCAGTTGTTGGTGTTAATACCACTAATCGTAGTCGGTAGTCATTCAAAATGCGAATTAGTGTGTAATAGTAGCTAATTTAACTGACTTACTTTATATTCTTACAGGGTAATATTACTTATTGTCATCTAATGCAAATATATTGTGAGGTTGCAGTGAGAAAGAAATGAACAAGGATCTGTGTGATTACAATTACTAGTTATCTCTTGATCCAGACAGGAGAAAGTGACTTATATAAAGAAGCATCTGATGGAATTTATACTACTTAACAAAAAGTAATTCACACCTACCCTGACACTACTTGGGATGTTTGTCCTACATCAATACCTTGTGGGCAACATTGTATTGTATTGTCACGGCGTCCACTTCCTCGGATGAACTCTCCACAAGTAGGCGAGGATTTGTTGTTGACTTACCGTATCTTAGCGTGTTTAGGGCGCACTATTTTTAATTTTGGAATACTTGGAATAATAAAAAAAACCGTGCTTCCTTTTACAAACAATATATATTGTTAACTAGCCTCCTGCGTAAGCTAGTCGGTAGCGCGCTCGACTTCTGTGCGAGCGTTCACTGGTTCGATTCCCTGTGGGGGGCAAAAATTTCTGTGTTGACCCAGCATCGTGAGGACAATTGGGGAGCTACTTGAATAAAAGAAGTAGCGGACTGTGGTCATGAAAGTCAGACACATGGCTGCAAAGAGGCGTTGCGCTGACCACGTAACCTTCTAATAGCTTGTACGTAATACAGCCGTTTGACATGCCAAGGTCCTTAGCGGCTGTCGCGCCACCGAGTTTAGTGTTTTATATATTGTTAACAATAAACAACCTGTCTTCTTCTTATGTAGAAAATGTATTAATTTGAGTGTTTAAAGTTACCACTGTTCGTTGCTGTAATTGGGGTATGACCTCTACACACCTAAATGAGATGATTACTTCCACAATGTAGCCATTTTAACTACAGGAACTGGTTACATCGTTCTGGAGGTAACCCAGCGGTCCAGGACATCATGTAAATGCTCTACAGCAGTTGTCTCCAACCTACGTCCCGCGTAGCGATTTTGACTAGCCCTTATACAAATCCAAAGTTAACAGTTAATATATTTTACATAGGATATAAAAAAATATATATATATATATATTTGCACACAAGAAGTATGCCATTTTGTATGAATTCCTTGAGATGAAATACAATTTGCAAAATAGTTACTGTATGAAAATGACCGTACTACTTTTGAGTTCATTCTACATCATGCGACTCTGACCCTCTTCCTGCTTAGACAATTTGGCCCGCTGACAAAATCGGTTGGGGAGCCCTGTTCTACAACCCGTCTATTATTATTGATGGTTAGGGAGTATCCGATTACATTTTGCTAGGTAGTGTATCTAAAGAATATTTTGAAGAAAAAATCGCGAAATGAAATAATTTTGTAGCAACCATTACTAGAACAGTTCTTTTGTCTTACGTTTTGGAAATGACGTAGTAAGAGGTACAGTTGTGGACAAAAGTACTGACGCTTGTGTATTGTGTATATTTGTTGACTTACCTAGATATGCATTATATTATGACGTACTTCTGTGGAAAATATTGTCTTGTATTTTAGCTGTAGAAGGGTTATATTTGAAGAAAAGAAAAGTAACCTTTCGTTGGCAAAAAGAATTCTAAATCCAAAAATCTCACCAAGTTGTTTAGTTCTCTGGTTTCGTCCCGGAGAGGAATACTTTTGTAACTCAATTGGAAATTATTAATCCTAATTATAATTTTTCTTCATAGATGTTACACAGAGGAGGGACATCTCTGCAAATTTGGGAAATATTCTCTTAAAGACATGCGTAAAGAAAAGGAAAAAAAATGGCCATAGCTGTCTGTACATGAATAATGTCTAGAAATCCTGACTTGAATGTGGTGTTACAACGTTGTATGTTCAATAGTAACTCTTTGTGAATTCGTAAATGAATGAATATATTGTTAAACTAATAGTATTCTGTTTTGTATTTGAGTACAAAAGAAGTATGTATGGATGTATTGATGTGAATATTTAGGGTCTAGTATGTTGTATACCTGTGTTATGTATCGGGTAAAAAAAGTCCGGTATGACTACGTTTATAAGGGAACAGTTCACATTACTATTATTATGACTTCAATGATATGAGCAGCATTATTTGAGAATTGTATTTTTGTGTTCTGAAAATGGAATTAGTTGGGTATGTAAATTCCATAGTAGCTAAATACATTGTTTAAATGTTCCGTTTGTTGTTGATTTACTCCGTACTCTGTTCTCTAGTACCTTATAATCTCAGATAGGGTGTAACTAATTTTTGTTAATTTTTTGTGTCTGTAATACTGATGTAATGAATCGTTTACAATGGCGATATTCAGTAGACTTTTTTACATTTTGAAATGGATTGGAAAATTCAGAAAATAAGGATAAAATTTTGAGCTCTTTTTGTAACATTTCAGCGCCATTTTTCAGTGCTATCTGCCGGCCTGTTCTTGAATACAATGGCAATACGTCTTTGGTTCAGCACAAATTTAAGTCTGTAACGATCTCCTTCTTGGCCAAGTGCTGGAGTTTCTACTTAACCAAGTAAGGACGAGGCACTATACAAAATGGATATCAGATTTTTTTTTTAAAAGAAAGCTGATTTTTTGTTTTCCCCCTGTAATAAATACACAACAGTCCTCCTGTAGAGTTTACCTATATTAACTCGCTGTTGTGGGTAATTGGCACTCGCAAAATAATTTATTTTGCTATATGTTGGCGTTAAATCACAGCGCCTGCGGCATATATTATTCTGCTGACAATATCTAGACGGCTTCCATAGCTCTTAACTGTTGACATTCTGATCTAACTTATCATTAAGCTAGTAATCCCCCCCAATGTAGGCAATTGTAAGTACATACTTCAAGAATAACTCCTTGTGTTCCAAGGATTTTCTGTACTTCAGCAAAGACATGAATTACTCTATTTAACGATATTGTCCTCGGGATTGTCCATTTTGATAGGATTTTCTTAGTTTCCCCTCGGTCACATCATTGGAATTGTGGGATGGTGCCTTCGTCATTCCTTCTCCCACTGGCAGGGAGAAGGTCTTGCCTTGTAGGCTTTAAGTTAATGTCAAGCAACGATCTCCAACAAAAGATGGCAGCATTATCTCCGTATATGTCTAATGTATTTTTAGCGTTGCAGGAAATTTCAATGCTGCTCCTACAAATTCAAGCCTCGAGGGTTCTAACTTTCAGGGAAGAAAGTTCATAACCAATTCAAGAGTTCGATCAATGCCGATATACTGCAAAAGTACAGAGATATTATGGATACATAAGGTTACACACACACACACACTGCCTCCTCAGTTTGAAAAGACAGTGGCGACACGTAGCGGACAAAACATCAAAACTGGAGAACAACTGACTGCTGTAGCGCGTAGATATCCGGAACTTGAAATAATAGTTACTATTATTTCAGTTATTATTATTTCAAGTTCCGGATATCTACGCGCTACAGCAGTCAGTTGTTCTCCAGTTTTGATGTTTTGTCCGCTACGTGTCGCCACTTGTACTTTGTGAACACGTGAACTTCGCTGTCTTCCTCTCTACTTGAAAAAGTGTGAATACATGAAATATAGTCACTTTTTTGTGTGATCTAGTGCGTTAGTAAGCTGTAAGTAATCCTTTTTTCTCCTTCATTTGTCTAAAATTTACCTTAAATTGCCTTCCCGGCTTTCCTTTGTACTAGTTTTATATATATATCAATCAACAATATTTCTAAATTAGTAATAAAAAATCCCTTTCGGCAGGCCTACAGGCTGAGGTAGATCTCGAAGTTTTTATTATTATTATTATTTTCAAAAATTCAAATCTCGCCTTATATGAGCGCTATCGAGAAACTAGTTATTGATTTATAGATTAATCATCAAGAGATTTTCAACGATACCCCACAAGACGTGGTTTTAAAAATTTCGAATTTCCACCCCCACCCCCCACTCGTACCACCACAACCCCTGAATCGTTTTTGTCACCGTAAACTTCTTAGGGAGTACTATAATTTATGCAGACAAAGTTTCCCTATAAACTCCATAGGGGCTGATATATATATATATATATACTCAAAATATTAACCCCCGACCACCCCCTTGGGCCGATTTTTGCTCATTAACGAACTTAGCCGAGCTATTAAGCCTAGAAATAACATAATAAAATGTGGTTCATATATCTTCAAAATTATGGCCGCTATCGTGTAAATATATATATATATATATGATGCTGATCTCAATAGGTAGATTTTTCTTCGAAATCTACCTAAAAAGCAGTGTATAAACAAGCAACAAAGAAGATCACAAGAAATGCAACAATGGAAAATGTATATCTGGCAAAGAAGGTACTGATGAACAAATAATCTTCTGAAGACATCTTGAAGCCATATACCCAGAAGGAGAAACAGTAACGGTTATGAAGTTCCTTCCCTGAAAGTTTGAACTCTCTAGGCTTGAATTTGTAGGAGCAGCACTGAAATTTCGTGCAACGGAAAAATACATTAGACATATACGGAAGTAGTGCTGCCATCTTTTGTTGGAAATCATTGCTTTACATTAGCCTTAAGAAGAGAGTGTAAAGGTCATGAATATGAATTTTCTTCCAAGACTAGAGATATGTGTAAACAAAGTTCGCTCTGTCTGTACTTGACAAACATCATGTTGACTGCTTTAGCCCTTACTGGCTAACGAGTTTAGTACCTACGGCACATAGATCACATGTATTGCATATTAAAGAATAATCATGTCCTTTTCATGCCGAATATTTCAAGAGTTATGCCAGAATAAGCTCAACCATTATGTATATCCTAAGCCTTAAGTAAAGGAATTAAAAACATTGGGATTTTCAATAGTGTAAACTTGGACACCAGTTAATTCCTATATAAAAAATAAAATAAAGAATCTTTTCTTTTTTATGGCCATGATTAGGACATCAGTATAGACCTCATAATAGATAGACTTAGCACGTTTCCCCTTTTATGGCTGCACTAAAACTAATGGACTTTTGTTCAGAGCACGTGATTTTGAATCCATCCGCTAGGTAGCCCATAGACCTCGTAGTAGAATATGATATCTATGGCAGAGCTACCTAGCGGATGGATTCAAAGTCACGTACTGTGAACAAAAATCCATTAGTTTTAGCGCAGCCAGAAAGGGGGAATCGTGCTAAGTCTGTCTATTATGAGGTCTATGGTATTATCCTGTTTTGATTAGTTAATTGACAGAATGAAAGTGGGGAGTAAATTCCATGGAACGCCACATCGGAAATTTTATAAGATCTAACAAAGACTGAAATCGCATCATCATTGTAAAAGCTCAAGATGAAAAGAGATTTACAGGAACTGTATGATGAAACGGAGAAAAGGGCTTTAATGGCTTGGAGCTATGTTCGAATCTCGTTGTATAATTCCTACATACACCTTTTATTCCTGAAGCTTGCGAATGGATGAATTTTTCAGGCTTTGAAAGTTTGCAAAATTTTCTGATGTGAGGTTTTGTGTAATTTACCACTTTTTTTTTGTTTTGTTTTGTTTTTTTCTTTTAAGGAAGGAGAGAATAGAACGCGTGTTTCTATTCAGTCCAAAAACTTCTAACATCGCGACTAATATCAAGGAAATTGAAATTAAAAATATACAGAACGGTTATTCTGCCGGTAATACTTTACGGTTGCAAAAGTTGGAGTACGACCCTAGCAGATGAACATACATTACGTGTGTTTGAAAATAAGGTCTTGAGAAAGATATACGGGCCGAATGGGGGGAAAACGAAGATTATATTCTATCCTGGTTGGAAGGCCGGATGGAAGGAGACCATTGGGAAGACCGAGATGTCGTTGGGAGGACAATATTAGAAGAGATTTTCGAGAAGTAGGTGCTCGTGATGAAAACTGGCTTAATATTGCCCAGGATAGAATCCAATGGCGAACGTTTGTTACTGCGGCGATGAACTTGCGAGTTCCATAAGCCATAGAGTTAGTTTATGAGAGTGCTATGGGCAGCGGTGAAGCTAAAAACTGCGCCTTTTCAACACAGATAATTGCGTTATTTAACCAAGAACTGGGGACACAAGTGGTCCTGGGTTCAAAGCCAAACATTGGTACTCCCAGACAAAAGAGCATGCAGTCCCCAAAGAGTTTGTCTATGCTAACAAACATGCGTTACTAACTGGCTTTTCCTGTTTATTTGACGTCTCTCAGCTAACGGCCGTTAAGTCCTTCATTCTGATTTCAAGCTAAAATGTCAGTGTTGCCAGTAAGGGGAGAAAAATAGACAATTCTGCTTTTATTTCCAGTTTTTTTTCTAATCGAACACCCAGCATCTAAGAATGGAACTGTATGGCATTCATGAGATTGCGGTATTGGAATTCCGTCGCAGGCATGAACGCTTTTGGATTTTAAACGCATGGCATTCGGGTAAGCCAGTTTTCGTCACGACCATCGAAGGTCCTTTGTAATATTGTTCTTCTAAGGACTTCTATCTCTTAATCGGTACAGTAGCGTGTTGTTTTAAACTTTCACAACCTCGCGTGTTTGAATTCTAATTTTACTTATGGCCTTTAGGCATCTAAGGCTCAGGCGGACACAACCTTCCGCGCGTATTTTCGAAGTAACTTGTCTCACTGAGAGCGATGACATTGTTGTTAGCAATGAATCTTTATATGAAAAGAATATCTGCTAAAACTGGAGAAGCATATTCAAACTAAAAGCGTTGTAATTCGTAGTCTTGAGAAAACGTAGAATGTTGGTATAGATTATAGAACATTGGTGGTGGGTTTTCAATTTTCGCTTATGAATAGGTGTTACGTCTCCTATCAAAGAACATGTTAACAGAAGTGAAATGAAGTTTATCTTGGAGAAAAGTTGTAAATAGTTTCCTTGTAAATGGCTGAGAGAGCTAAAAATATATTTAATTCAATAGAAACCTGTCAAGTGTTCGTATGGTGCCAATGCATTGTGTAGCTCTTTGTTTTCCAATATATAACAACTTTGTGACTCGGCACACACATTCTTCCTATATCAAATGATGTAGTTATTGAAAAATCAAACTAGTTTAGCAAAAGAATAGAAAAAAAAAATAGCATTTAGAAAAATCATATTTTAATCGATGTTAAAGATTACTAGATATCACATTTTGTATTTTCTGTTGTTTTGTAAAGGTTTTATGATTTTTTTTTTTTTAATGTAATAGACGATACATTTTTGTTTATAAGAAATGTCAATATGACCATAGACCTCATAATAGATAGACTTAGCACGCTTCCCCATTTCTGGCTGCGCTACAACTAGTGGATTTTTGTTCGGAGCACGTGATTTTGAATCCATCCGCTAGGTAGCTCTGCCATAACCTCATAGTAGAATATATGGTCTATGGCAGAGCTACCTAGCGGATGGATTCAAAATCACGTACTCTGAACAAAAATCCGTTTTAGTTTTAGCGCAGCCAGAAATGGGGAAGCGTCTCAAGTCTATCCACTATGAGGTCTATGTTATTACAATTTATGTGACTGTATTACTTTTATTTCAGATGATATAGTTTCTGCTCTTGGTACTAGAATTCGTCGCTTGTGAGTTATGAAACACTACTAAGTTCATAGTACTTGTTCCTTGAAATATGTATTGTGCATTTTTGCTTACATGTTAAGTGTAATTATGTCGTCAACTTCAGTTATATGAGAATAAGTTTCGTAACAATCATGTGGTCGATTTGGGAAGAAGTTTACTATTATATAAGGGTTTGAGCCCTGCAGCGAAAGTTGCTGGCCGGTGCAGCTGTTTTAGGGGGCTATGTCTAGTTATAATGCTGTACCTACGTTGTACCTGGTAATCCCATTTTTTGTCAAATTTGAGGCCTTTTTTGCTTTTCGATTGGAGAAACTAGAAATGAAAATAGTTTCGTAAGTTGCGCAGAGTGTGAGTGGCAGATACGTAAGTAGAAGGACTTATACAATAATTTTGACAGTACCATCTTTGAAGTACGCAGCTCAACGAGCAGCTAAGATATTTCTGACGTAAGAAGATTTTTTTTTTAAATGAAAGAAATGTGGGTGGGTGTCTTGAAAAAAAAAAAGTCTTTTTTTTTATACATTCTGAATGCAACTTCCCCCGACCCCAGCTCATAAGAATGTTTCTTTTAAGTTGTAAAGATAATACGTTTGTATTCTGCGTCAAAGGAAATGTTCATTTTGAGTTTTAAAATATATTTTTGTATTTTTAACACGTTTACATAAAGTAAACAAAGATCCAGTGAAAATAATAGGACTAATTTGTAGAAAGCTCTTACAAAACTGTATAAAAAAATGTGTTACGTTTGTATCATGTGACAGTTGTTTTTGGTGATAATAAAATTCAAATTATAAAAGAATTATTTGCCATTATCTTTTAGTACATTAGAAAGTACATACTCTGTAACACTCACTGTAAGACGTTGAGTGGAGAGCATATAAAATATCATTTAAAAAAATATAAATGATAAAATGGGGTACGAAACGAAAAATGTTTGACTTTAAAAGAGGTGCTGATAACTGACAACATACACAAGAGACAACGTTTCGTCAAAGGCTTGGTCGCAATAGGAATGAAAAAAAAAAGACAGGAATGGAGATGAGGAGCGACCATGTTACCAACTGAACACTGGGTGATGCGGCATGGCCAAGTTATGGCAGGAAAATGACTACTAAAAGGGACCGGAAACATCACTAAAATGGCGAAGGAAGTGGGAAGGGAGACAGGTAACTAGGAATGGGTAATTATAATTTTAAAGGGTAATAATGCGACGACATAGATAGCGGGGAAATAATAAGTATGGAAGATGAAGAAAATAAATAAATTACACAGAAAATAAATTATTTATTATTGTTGTTTCTTTAAGAAGGCTCCGTTATCTCCCTCCCTCCCCCCAGTTCCTTCGCCATTTAATGATTTTTCCGACCCCTTTGGTAATTTTCCGCCTCCATGACTTAGCCAGCTTGCTACGCAATGTTCAGTTGGCAACATGGCTACTCCTCATCACCACTCCTCTGTTTTTTTCATTCCCATTCTGTGACCAAGCCTTTGGCGAAACGTATCTACCTTTCTGTGCGTGTGTGTGCGAAGTACTGTTTGCATCTCATTAAACTTTTCTCCTACCTCATTTTATCATAAATGTCCCCATCCTGATTACATCTTCAACTATCTCAATCAACACAGCGGAGGGCAACTTCAGTTTATATCAGAAAGGAACCTGTCATACACATCCTAATCTATACAATGTGCCGTACATTTTATAATGGGACAAACAGGTGGTCTCTTAAATCTTTGTCAGTAATCAGTCACACTGTAACTTTTCCATCACCACCAGACTCCATGGCCCAGCCTCCGCACTCAATCAAGTCTCCATGTTGCTGTGAGCCATACCCTTATGCTCTATCTTGGAACAACGAAGAAGAGGTAATTCGGGAGTGACGTGATCCCGACACACTCATGCGCCCAAAGAGATTCCACCACCGCTCGTATGAACGTTATGTTGGCAACATTGTATACGGCTGTGTTCGTAGGACAGTGAACATTAAGAGGCGTTAGTGCTGTGCTTGTCACTGTTCCGAGCTGACAAGGAAGGGTCACGGTTTTCAAACACGCAAATGCTATTCACACCTAATACATCGCAAGCAAGATAACGAGATATGTAGATTACCAAAATTTAAGATGTCATAGTCCAGGGGGAGGGGAGCTGGGGGTTCCGGAGCTTCGAATCACAAAAATGTATATAAAGGCAGTATAGTGAGGTTTTAATGGAATATCTTGAAAAGAGTAATCAAAATAAAACTTGCACAACATATAACTGACCACATGTAGTAACCAAAGCCGTAAGCAGTGTTGCCAACGCAGAACAAAGTTACAATTTTTTTAAATCGCATTATATACCAATTAATGCACAGTGGGAAAGTACTGGCAATAGAAAAAAAAATAGTACAAGTTGGTTGCACAGAGTTGCAAACTATGGAAGACGGGTTAGAAAATATATGTGGAGAGAGAGGCCAATATGCTGGTATCTGGAATAACAGTAAAAACGCTCATCAGCACGTAAACTACCGAGGGTTGGGGAATAGTGAAAGCATTGTCACCACTGAATGGAACCACGTGTCAAGTAAGATATATTTAAAAGGCACTAGTAATAAATGAAAGAACGCTGGTACCATAGTGTTGCAATCTTCGTGTTGGTGTGATATATCTTTCAAAGTTTGCCACACTGTGCAACCAACTTGTACTATTTTCTTTTCTAGTGCCAGTACTTTTCCACTGTGCATTAATTGGTATATAATGCTATTTAAAAAAATGTAACTTTGTTCTGCGTTGGCAACACTGCTTATGTTTTTTGTTATTACTTGTGGCCAGTTATATGTTGTGCAAGTTTTATTTTGATTCCTTTTCCCGTTTTCAAGATATTCCATTACAACCTCACTACTGCCTTTATATACATTCTTGTGACATTCGAAGTTCCGGAGCCCCTCCCCTTGGGCCATGGCACTAAATTTTGATAAACTACACATCTCGTTATGTTGCTTACGATGTATTAGGTGTGAATAGCATTTGTGTGTTTGAGAACCGTGACCCTTCCTTGTGAGAAGAAGCCAGATGCTTGCTTCTGCTATTATTGTGTTTTTGTACGTCTGGAAACCCTTGGAACTAAAGTATAGGGAAAGTGAGAAGTAAAGCGTCAATCATCATGCTGGTAACCTATAATGTGACCTAACATCATATGGTAATATTACGTTGCAATGTCCGTTTACGTTTGCGTGTCTGGCTACGATCATAGACCTCATAATAGATAGACTTATCACGCTTTCCCCCATTTCGGGCTGCGCTAAAATTGGATTTTTGTTCAGAGCACGTGATTTTGAATCCATCCGCTAGGTAGCTCTGCCATATACCTCGTAGTAGAATATGACGTCTATGGCAGAGCTACCTAGCGGATGGATTCAAAATCACGTGCTCTGAACGAAAATCCATTAATTTTAGCGCAGCCAGAAATGGGGAAGCGTGCTAAGTCTATCTATTATGAGGTCTATGGCAATAGTGGCATTGCAAGTCTCCAAACTTCCAGCAAGCTTGGCATTGCAAGGCTGCAAACTTGCTAGTTGACCGATGCCAAACTTGGAAAGCCAAAAACCTTTCTACCTTGTTTTCAAAAAAACGTTGGTAGACCGACATCGAGCCTGAAGCGAGAGAATATTTCAGTCTGTAGTGGGATTTGAAGTCACGACCTTGCAGATTTATTTGCTACAACATTTAAACGAACTTGATGATGTAAGTTTAGCACTGAAAGGGAATAAACAAGGCTGGTACAAACTTGGCGTAAACAAGGGTGCTATCTGGATAGGTAGCGGTAGAAATATGCCTAAGCAGTATAGAACAACCGTGCCTGTCAGTGTAGAGCTTCTGGAGAAAACAGCACAATACATCAAAAATGGATAAGTATCGTACATCGAAGCAGGGCAAATATGTGGCATTTATAAAATGGAAGATGTATAGAAAATGGAAAACAAAAAAGTATAAAGGACAGACAACACTGAGTGAGGATGAAGAAGCTAACCTCAAAAGTAAGTAGTTAAAGGGTCCTTTCCGATGTAGGTAAGTCGTTGATCAGGCATTAAAGTCGTAGATATTAAGGACATAAGACCCTAATTACGTCATCTTCACATGAAAACTAAAAGTGGTATGAACATAATAAATCACCGCCATATTCAATCCACTACTGGATGAGGCCTCTCCCGGAGAAAGGAGTTGGTCTACTGCTCTCACGCTGACCAGACGTGTTGGGGGGGGAGAGTCTAAGCTCTTAACTGTGATCGCCACTGTCTTTTCTTCACAGCAGCTTCTGAATTGCATCACGATGCTGGGTGGGCACCGCTCCAGACCAACACGCCTTGGAAAAAATCCTTGGCACCGCCAGGAATCGAACCCCTCAATCCGTAGTCAGCAACACTAACAACTAGACTAGCGAGGCGGTCGGTAAGAATGAATCTTTGTGTATTCATTTTTTTTTACAGGGGAACTGAAGATACGTAGTGAATGGAGGTTCCCAATGACATATATGGAAATACATATGTGCATGTACCGTTTCAAAATATATGATTTGCAACTTAGATTTTGTAAATTGCTAATAATACGCTTTTCAATAGTTACACGTGCGTCTCCTTACATCCCTGCCCCTGATTGAAGTGACAAACCGAATCACCGAATTTACTTTTCTGTATCACTTATGGTGTAACACTTCACCCTATGAATAGGAATGAAATCATTCTTATTCATAGAGTGAAGTGTTACACCATAATTTTTGTACAACAATTGCACAAAAATGGTAGCACTTCAAAACTGTGCACTGATATTGAATCCTTGCACTGTGTTCATACAAGTGCGAACATTTCAGCTCGACCTGAAGACGAGAGAATAGACCGCTCAGGGGATTAAAGTTAAGATGTAACAGAGATCATATTTTTTTTTTCTAGTACTACTATCAAAATGTATACAAATCATACATTATTCATATCGACGTGCTTCTAGATTTCATTTCTACCCTTCCCACTATAATCCCAACCACAGACCTGTGCGAGATTTTACGACTCACAGACGGGAATATGGCAGGATCCGCGGTATAGTCGCCAGCGCCCACCTCCGGTATACGTTTAGAAACTCATGGAGAACCGCCAGAGGCCAGCCAAATGGCTATCTCGGTCCGCCAGAATTTCTTTTAGATTAAAGCTAGTCGATATGGATGCCTTTACTTCGGAAACTATCTTCGTAACACAAAACAAATACAAAAATATTACCCACTCGATAGATGTCAGCGTAGCCAAATCCCGTCAGAGACAGTTGGAGGTTTTAATTCCGTCGTAGACTGTCGACAAATTCTCAAACCAATAAATATATAATAGCGAAAACAATCCAAAGAGGCCAACGAACTATGGATCAACCACTAGGTGTAACATTCCATCAAAGAAATAATTGGCTCACTGAAAAAGGTGGCTATGTGGCGGTGGTCGATAAAATACCACCATGATGGCAGAGATTCATGAGTTTTGTTTCTCTGGGGAGCCGCAAGTGGTCTGCCAGACGAGCAAATGGCGGTTATACGACTGTTGCCGCCTAAATACCGCCTTAGCAGTAGCGAAGCCGCCATAATTTGTGGCGGAAGCCATAAGAAGCCCACCAGTGGATAAACGCCTTCATGTGGCGCCTATACGACTGTTTACGCCAAAATATCGCCTTGGCGGCAGAGGGGCGGACAGAATTTCCAGCGTGTTGTCAGCATATAACGGCGGCTACAAGTCTATTGCCGTCAAAATACCACCTTGGCGGCACAGATGTGGTATTAGTCTAATTTCTCGAGCAAGCCACCGAATCCGATTTGATGGCCGATGTTTTGCTCATGGCGATATTTGTGTTATGTATCTTCGCTGTGATGTTAGTTTGTAAATAGAATCAGAAGACCATTGACATGATGTGTCACTTGAACCTATGTTGTCATTTAAGAAAATGTCACTTTTTGCCACTAGACCACAAGAAAATGGGACAACATGAAATGCTTGACCACGACGGCACATTCCTTTGAAATTAAAAGGGTCGTGTGTCGGGATTCCTCCTGGAAAGCAGTTCGTTACGAAATTAATGGGTCACACTGTATTTATATAAAAATCGCATTTGGCAGGAATCAGAGCCAATTAATTAACACACCAACTTCATCAATAACTTGAATCTTACATTTAAATTAGCTTCAGCCCAACATTTTATATAAAAGTGAATGCGTTCAGAACATTTTTTTAAAAAAACTTTGAAAATAAGATAAAATGAATTGTATGGGCGGTAACAGCACTATGGCTTACACCCTTCCCGATACGGGGGAAGCCCCTTATCTTTGTCACGTCTAAACATAGCTGTTAATTAACTAAAAGTATAAAAGCTGAGCAAGTAAAGTGTCTTCAGTAAAAGAAAATCGTGGTAAAATCTAAAGATGTATAGTCTTTTAGCATAAGTTAAAAACGTAAAGGCTGTAAATGGGCCTTCACAAAAATAAAATAATACTACATAAAACTTAACAGCTAACCAACACAATCATCTCAAATAGACGGAGATAAACCTGTCTCATGAACAAACAAGAACTCTCCGCAACATACCTGGTCCATCCCCTAATGATGACGCAATGTCATTGGGGATGTTATAACGTTGTCTGAGATGATGATATCCTGGACAATCTAGAAGGACGTGACGAATACTTAAAATTCCATTGTATTCACTACAATGCGGAGGATCTAAACGTCGCAATAGATACCCATGAGTCATGCGACTGTGCCCTATACGTAGCAGTGGCGGTTTTTTGGGTGGGTGAAGCTGTACTTCACCTATTATTTTATTTCTCCATTAATTAAATAAAGAAAACACAATTTCAAAAATACTGAAATAAATATAAATTGTCAGCAAGAATAACACCAACTCGCTTTATTATAGTTTTGCCTACAAGTAATTCACAATACTGACACTAGAAGGCCATCCGTCTTGCAAAGCAGGCTCCTTTGGTTTCTCAGCTCAGCAAAAGGAAGGAAGGAAGGAAAGGAAGCATTTAGGGTTCTCCCTAGCTATCCTCTTTCCTACTGACCTTGAGACTTGAGCGGAAGTGAGGTCCACTATTTGTAGCAGAAGGTGAACTTCTGTCAGGCCAGTCTGACCAATCAGAAGCGGCCTGGAGCTTAGCGTTGGCAGAGACCTACTCTTTTCTTTCCTACTCGGTGGCGCCTGTGAAGTTCTCTCTTGCTCTTTCCAAAAGAGTTTCACTGCCCAATGCATAGTGAGATACTGGAATTGTTTTCTCCAAATCCCACCTTAGCGGCACTATGAATGGTTGCGACAGGGCTGGAAACTACATGATGATTACCACGGTCGTAAGGAATTTAATCGCCTGTACGATGTATAATCCAGATTTTACTACTAGAAAATATATAGTAAATTGAATGCTTAGCATCTTAGCTAAAGTATGTACGATTTTAAAACCTAGTAAGTTGATCTATCATCACGCTTTTAAGATAAAAAGAAGGGAAAAATCCAAACGCATGTTGCGGACGAACTAGAAAAATTTCAACGTAAAAATAACTATCCAGTCACTGAAGTCTTCTCACTCAGTGCTGAATGCAGAGAATTCAGGAGGTGTGTGGGCGTGGGGTAGAAATTGCGCTAAAAGAGGAACTTACTTTCAAGAACAATATTTTATCTTTTGCTATGACTCATAACAAACTCCATGGAGAATTTTGAAACTCCAATGGGGATTTCTCTTCCCCCCTTCCCCCGGAAGGTTCACCATTAGTACCATCAGATGCAATTATACACGCATATCGGATTGAGCCTATGTTGAAGCCAAGTACTCACCTTTGATGCTGGGTTCGTCGGATCGATCCCTGCTCATGCTATGTGGGCTTTGTCGTGAACAAACACCGTGTGCGTGGGTTTTCTCGAGGTGATCCCGTTTCCTCCCACTTTCTTCTTTCCACCAATTCATCCCATCATCATCCATACGGTCTGAGCCATAGTTGCCTAAAGGCCTTAAAATGAATTTTAAAAAATCGAAGCCAAGTATGGGAGTTAATATGTCCATCAAATGTTAAAGCCACAATTTCCCACTTAAATGGAAAAAGAAAAATATATCCTCGTCATAATCCGGAGCATATACAAATTTGATAAGTGACATAAATATTTATATTAGTGACATAATTATTTATATTTATAAAACTTTATGTATATTAATTGGTCACATCTTCACTATTAGGTTTTAAGTACTGCTTAAAAATCTTGTCGGTGATAAAATGATCGTGTAAGTTCATATTGCAGATACATGCATTGATTATTTATATGAAGAAAATGTTAATATTAATATCTATTCAATGCATAAAATGAAAATAGCGAAATAAGTTTACTAGCTAGAGAGAGACTCGCACAAGCAGATACTGACAAAACCCTCCAGGATTTTCCCTGGTGAGTGAGAATTTCATCCCCGGTAGTTGATTCCGAATATCATCCCAACCAGGAATAAATCTTTATATTTCTACCCAAACAGATAGTAGGTTGAAAGTTACAAGCAAATACTAGTTTTATAATCCCCCTTCGTAATTTATAACAAATCGAAGGCTGCCTAAACCTTTACCATGAGCACAATACATATTAAAATGTTTACATTCGCAGTTAATGCGGTCTAATGACACAGATATCAGTTTTGTTTAGGACAGATATTTAAGCAGATTATGAGGTAACAGAATTATCAGTAACAGCTTGTGTAAAACGGTATGAAATGGAACCTGTTGGTTTAACGTGAATAGAAAAATAGATTGTTTTTGTAGATTTGTACCTAATATACGAGAGCCTGTTAGTTCATTAGCCTGACGCCGGATGCGGTGGTCGACTGACTTAATGCAGAAGGGTTCAGTTCACGGAGAGTTTGGAACGTGTCCCGGGTGGTGTTTGTGGAAACTTAAACTTAACTACTGTATTTCTTTGAGACTAGCAAAGTAATTTGTACTAAAATGATATAAAAGGGATGTTTACGAAACGTCCTTGTATCTGATTGAGTTTCTGTCCTTCATTCTCTTCATGGAACCAACGCTTGATGGACAAATCATTTCTATGAATTTGGTCGTAGGCATTCTCGGAATACTGCGTTTAAGAAAACATGCCAATTCACTCAATCTTAAGGGTGGTGTGGAAAAGGCTAAAAAATTAAAGGTTCTGATGTGGAACCGAATGGAAATTACGATACCAAAATGTAGTCTAGTTTTGGTCGCTTTTTGCCTCATGTGCAATCTGAATAAGTGCTATATTACTCTAAAAGAGAACCTACGTTTGTAGTAAGAAAAAATCTATAATTGCATGAAATACGTCGTGAGAACATGAAGCAAAGTTTTAAAAATAATGCTCAAGTTGATTTGTGGAGTTACAACTACATTTGAATATTTAAGGCTTTTGGGAAACGTACTTTGGCTCTGGCCGAATGGATAATGATGCGAGAATCGGTGGAATGAAGAAAATGGAAGAAAAAACGGAAGGATCCCGACTCCCTGAGAAAATCCACGCACAAGGTCTTTGTCCACTACAAAGCCCGCGTGGCACCAACTGGGGACCCCACGCACCAAAAGTCCCATGGAGTTTCACTGTTTGAAAA
>JAGDQP010015514.1:0-14820 GCA_022664845.1 Lepisma saccharinum
AAATCAAAATATTCTTTCTTTGAGTTGATGTTTTATCATCTGCAATCTTAAAAAACAAAAAACTTCATCAACACTTTTTTTGTGCACATCATCAATCAAATTTGAACGGTTTAATACTTTCTTAGTAGATATGATTCCTGCAAGTCCTAACAATGTTCATCACAAAACTAATTTATTGTAACAACAAAAATTATTTTCTATGAGTTGATATAGTTGCCTTCACTGTTTTTGCACAAGTAAAACTTTTTGTCTTGTACCACGAATAAAATTCCTTTGTACTCCTTCATTGTTTTCCACCAAAACATTAATAAGAAAGTTCTACAGTTCCATTAAAACTTTTAGCCTAAAAGTTAGACAAGCACATTATATAAAAAATTATTTTATACAAGTTGACTTTTATGTATCAGCAGCCTGCAATATTTTATATGACTTTACTTTTTTTGTTGCAATGTGCCAAAGAAATAAACTAATTTTGTACTCCTTCATTGTTTTCCACAAAAAAAAACAACAAAGTTATTTTCAATTGTGTTATCTCAAAACAATGACTTGTATCCTAAAAGTTAGACGACACCAAAAAAATACAAGTTGACTTTTATGTAGCAACAGACAGTACTATTTTACATGATTTCACTTTTATTTCTGCTGCAATGTAGTAGACATATTTTGTATGATCTTGCAAGAAACAAAAAAAAAGGTTTCATTATTTTATATGGTTTGAGTTGTTGAATCATTTGTTTCAGTTGTATGTAATTACAATATTTTGTATGACGTCACTTTCTTGTATCACTTGTGTTTAGTACTAAAACAATATTAATCAATCCCCTATGTGTAATAACAATATTTTCGTGTATCCGTTGGAACACTGTATATATTCTTGATTATGCACAATAAATAATTTCTTGTTCAATCAAACTGATGCTTTTTATTTCCATTCCTCACAAACAACATCCAAATGAACCGTGTAAGAAATCTTTTGTCCAAAGAATGACATACAGTTTGTCTATGTATTCTGTACTTGTAATCATTTCTTTATATGATTTCACAAATTTCTGAAGTATATGTTCGTTGTCTGAGTGCGTTTCTATAAATTTCTCGTAGATTTCATTGCATATAGGCGCATATGTTAAGGTTTCCACTACGTCCTGTTCCAAGGATTCCACCGACATGTGAATACAGTCGTGAGTTCCAGACTCAATGTGAATGTGGTCAAAGCAAGCAAGACAAATTAGCGGAACATTTGCTTTCCATTTTTGAATACTATACATTATGCAAGCAGGTTTAACTTCAAGAGTAGAGCATTCGCACAGGACCGCCATTGGAAAACTACATCCAAGAATCCTCGTTCAACGTCTTTATGTACTTTATTGACCAATCACAATAAAGAATACAACTTGTCCCTATCAATCTCATGACAAGTGTCTCGTACAATAAATACTGCAAGAGTTGCATCAAGATTCACTTCATGTCGTCATTACTCGCATTTCATAAGTACAATAACACATACAACTTGACAAATACAATATTTATTCGCTTAATCCCAATACTTGGGAACAAATGACGTTATTCCTAACTATATTACAAGCAAAGATGTTGCTGCATGTGATTTCTGTGGAACAGTCTTGTATCATATCTATAATGTTCTTACTTTTAATATTCTTCAGTTACTATTGTAAAAGTAATATTCAGTACTGTTGTGCCATAGGTGACTAAACGTTGTTGTAGCCTAGTGATACATCAATGCACAAGTATTTTAATTTCATATCCTTACTCAACGTGTTCCAACAATATCAAAGTCTGCTAAAGTACAAGATTATCTCTAGTGACCAAGATCTGTCTCTCATCAGCCTTCAACTGCACTTCATTTTTCAAAACGTAGCATGTTTCATTAACACAAATCATATATTTCAAGTGAATTTGTACTTGCAGGATTAAAATGTTTACTTTCCATTTGCAGTTAGCTAATGGTAAAGTCACAACTGCTTTGAATTCTATTCTTAACCTATAGCACTGTGTTCATATCAACCTCGTTCGTGTTTGGGGGCTCACATCTTGTGCCACTTTACAATCTAGGAATACCTCCATATGCTACTTTAAACCTAATTCTGATGTCCCATTCTCTGTAACCATATTCACTTCTGTTGTATACATATCACGAAGAAGAGGGTTAAACCATCTGCGAAGGATCTACCTCTCCCGTCATACTATTGTTCTGCCTATACGCGAACTTACTTGATTACCTATCTATGTCCAGTGTTCCTTTCTTCAATCGAGTATATACATAATATATTATGGCGAAGGCTAAGCTACACGCCAAGGATCTGTTTGAAACTCAGATCTACAATCTAAAATACAAATGACGCCTCCATATGCAACTTTTAAACCTAATTCTGATGTTCCCATTCTCTCTCACCTTATTCGTTTCTGTTGTATACATATCACGAAGGAGGGGGTTAAACCATCTGCGAAGGATCTACCTTTCCCGTCATACTATTGTTCTGCCTATACCCGAACTTACTTGATTACCTATCTATGTCCACTGCTTCTTTCTTCAATCGGATATATACGTAATATATTATGGCGAAGGATAAGCTACACGTCAAGGATCTGTCTCTTTGCGATTAACTCGACACGGTACATTTCATTACGTATCACCACATGTCATTTTACCATATGTGATTTTCCTTTGACTAAAATGTTGCTGGGGGCCCCACCATTGCATTATCTGGGTCCTTACCTGCTCTTTTCATAGCTTAGTTCACTTTATTGGTTCGCTCCTCTGTACATTTTTTTTTTAAACTGACACTCTAAGCTTCATTTGTGGTAGTCTTGACATAAACTGTAATTGTTGAAACAAAATCTATATATTTTGTCCTTTCTAAGTGTTTGTTGTATCATTGTCTATTCGTGGTTCTTCTGTCTTGAAAAGACAAAAAGAACTGGCATGCAAAGATGGGTGTGATCTAACAAAACCAATTTATCTTTCATCTTCTTCGTTATGTTAATTCATCCTGTTTTATATGTGCATGTCAAGATATATATATACATACATACATAATGTATTATCATTTCCATTTCCATCGCTGTCAGTGGGCTCCCTCATGAATTATTAAAACTCTCACGAATACCTTGGAATTACTACAGACACCTTCGTTCTTTCTTGTCTTGTCTCGTGGGGGGAAAAAGAACTACAAAAAGAGAGAAAAAAAAGGTAACATTAAGATGGAAATGAATTGCAAAGTAATTATATATTAAACTGTTGTTTCTGGTTGGCGTGTTCTTTTCTTTTCTTTTTCTTTCTATCTGTTTTTTGTTTGTGTGTGTAAAATAAGAAAATAGGCTGTGCAACAGATGAAGAAAAAGAGGTATTTTGCTTGTGTGACATATGCGTTTTAACAGTTTAAAAGAAATGTTTGACCGACTGGTGAGAATAGCTTGGTGTAGTAAGGAGTACATCGGCTCGATACCCACGCGAGTCACGGAAAATCAGTATTTTCACTGAATATAAGCAAATACAACTTTAATTTCCCGTATATACGTATTACATTATATGATTTGATTTACAGTAAATGTTCCTTGTGTAATTTAACATAATGGTATGGTATTTAACAATAAATACGGTAATATATTACTCTCATTAGTGTACAAAGCTGTTCACTGACATATATTACATTAATGAACTAACATCTGTATAGTAATTTAATAACTGAATTTTAACTGCTTATCCGCTATTAGTGCTGTGTTATTGATTGAACACAGGCAATAGGGTTGGAGAAACAGTAATTACAAGTATTTAATTAAGACTTGCAGTAAGATATAGTGCTTTCAGGGGACTATTCATTACATATAGGATGTAATTATGTCATTTTTATAGCAAAAAGTACGTGGTTAGTTTAAAACACTAAATAATTGTCCATTATGCCCCCCAGCATATAGCAAAACAAAAGGTGTGTACTGTATATAGCTTACATTCAAAAGGTTAATCATCCATGTGAAGGAGTATCCTGAGAAGGTAGGCAATTTGCAATATTTCTATGGGTAAGTGTGCTCCTTAACTACTATAGTTACCATTAGAATTTACGATGATAATGATATGTACGAATAGTCAATTCTATGGCTGATTTTTATTCACAACATGGTAGGAGAGAGTTACCAGAATTCAGTGCTTGGGAGCGTTATTTTAAATCAACGAGATAAATAGACTTTTGCAAAATTAATCGTGTATAAGATAAAATGTTTGTATGGTACGCTGAGGGTAAACTTAGGCTAATATGCACAAGTAATACAATAATGTTACAACATTTTCACACTCAAACACTAAGTTGCATACTTACTTAAAGTACAATTGATTATCGGGAAATAAATTTGAGAGAAACATAAAGTTGCAAATAAAAGAGCTGAACATATTTTAATAATTATCACACAAACAAAACGGAATGGATCATTTACATTTTCTTAAATGACAAAGTCTATTGGCCATCTGGTGTCCTTCTCATAAGTACGTAATTTAAATTGTAAATAAAAATGAAAAGTAGAGAAACAATGCTTTCAAAATATTCAAAGTATAAAAATAATCAAGAAAATAAAGATAAGGTTATCTGCACATTTCTCAGTCCAGAATACTTGAAATTGTAAATAAGCCTCTCAAAATGTTGTTATTATTATTATTTACATTTTGGTGTACTTTCTTTTTTTAGATTGATTGACAAATCATAAATACAGATACTTGGGTAAAAATATCCTTTCATATAGACAATGCTGCAGTTGTTTTGCGTTATTTGGATTGCCTATCTCACAGGAAGTTTAATCAACAGTTATACGTAAAAAGTTGATTGTATGAGTGTAATTGTTCACAGGTTATGCCCGAACAAACATATACCGAATTGTGTGTGTGAACTGTGAACTTTTTTTTTAACCGGTTAATAAACTTAATATGCACTCTGCGTGGATTTACTTCAGCTATTGACAGCTATATTTTGTGCGTTTGTTTCAAAAGAAATTACATTTGCATTTAACTAAATACAGTCACCGAACGAACGGAAGCGTGTAACACAGAAAATCCGGACTGGGAGTACTGGGCCCGGAACCAGACTTTGAGACTGAAGATATCCATGTTTTTTTTTTTAATTGCTTTTTTTCTTCTTTTTTTTAAGTCATGCCAGGGCCAAGGAAATGTGATGGTAAGTTGAATACAACCAAGCATTGCTACTTTCCTAATTTCTTCTCTCGGTGATTCGTAATTTGATGAATAAAATGTTAGTGTTATGGGAAGAGTAAATTAATTATAGTCATCCTTAATTAATGTATGGCAGTTAAAATATATTGAGCATACCAAGCTGGGACACATACGTGTTTTCCACGTTGAAAAGCCGTCATCGACGTTGTATTTTGGATGTCAAAATAACGAGAAAATGTCGCTCCGATCCACGTTGAATCTACGTCGAAAGTGAAGGTGGAATTAACGTGGAAGGAACGTCGAAAGTAATGAAATGACGTCATTTCCACAAAAGTGTTACAACTTTCAGAATATTTAAAAATAATCACTTTAAACAGGAAAATATGCTTTTAAAACACAAAAGCGTTTATTTAACACTTCTATAACATATTTTCATTGTTATATACAATGATCGAAATTTGGTTGCAATGACGTTGTTTCAACGTCTTTTCGCCTTCGTCGATTGTACGTCAAATAATTCGACCAACGACGTCATTTCCACGCAAACGACTAATTTCTGACATCGAAAATTTCTACCTACGACGTTGATTCGACGAAAATGACCAATTCTCCACGTCGAATCGACGTCCCTCCAATGTGCCGGCTGGGAAATAACCTACTTACAAGTAGACAGATATTTGTGCAAGATGGATTTTCTGAACATGAAACTTAGAATAAATATGTCGTGCTATTGAAGCAATTTCATTACACCAGGTTGTTCTCAAATAAATAGCCCGAATGCACATATTTTAATTTCAATTCTCCCTGCCTCATATTGTATGGAACCGCTGGAACAGCAACAGACAATCTTCACGACAAAACTGCAGGTGTTGTAGGATGTGGTTAAAGTGATCTTCGCAATATGTTGGACATGGAACAGAGTGATTTATGGGTAATTTTGTTGCTTGAGTTCAAGCTGGAAGCAGAAGTGTATGATAATGGCGCATGGACTCAACTGAAAAATGTCGTGCCCGGAAACAGAGCCTAGATGATCAGGAACGTCGAGGGTGCAGATCAAAGATGGTTAACGATGTCACGATACTTGGTTGACCGTTCAACGTTTCCAGTGTTTTAAATAGAGATGGGATGAGAGAGAGAGAGAGAAAGAGGGAGTAAGAAATATATAAAGAGAGATAAAGAAGCAAAGAGAACGAGAAAAGAGAGAAAGAGAAAGAAAAAGATAGGGAAAGAAAGTGAAAAAGAGTAAAATAAACAAAAGAGAAAAAAAGTGGGTTTTCCCGCCTTTTTCATTTTACGTCAATTATTCAAATTTCAGTAGAGGAAAACAGAAATTAACTTTCACAGAGCAAAGTTTGTTTCGTCCTTCAACAATCAGTACAGTTAGATATAACAAATTATTAATAGTAAACTCAGGATTATGTGCAGACACTTTTGGGACAGAATAATGTCCCAATACTGTCTGCACACAATCCTGAGTTTACTACTAATTTTTGGTTCAAACTAATTGTACTCATTATTGAAGGACGAAACGAACTTTGGTCTGTGAAAGTTAATTTCTGTTTTCCTCTACTGAAATTTGAATAATTGACGTAAAATGAAAAAGCGCGGGAAAACCCACTTGGATTGGCCCTTAGTTGCACAACATGAACGTAAAGTTTTTGTGATTACTCATTTTTACAATCATTTTGTGTTATATCATAATCCTAGTTTGCAAGTTGGCATCACTGATGTATGCACACATATTTATTCAAGTCAGTCCTCGTCAACGACACACACACACAAGCACGTAACACCTTATTTATCAGTAAAAAGAAAATAACTAAAGAAAAACCTGAACGTTACCATCCATCATCTGCAGGGCGTCAATAAAAATTACTTATGTCGTTTTTTTTTTTTTTAAATACATATGTTTTCTTCGGAAAGAGTGGTGCCTATGGTAAGCTATATCCTCAGATCCATCTTTGGACTCGATCGTTGTGGGATTGGCGTTGTTGATTTTGTACCGTGGTATAATGGAGTTGTGTGTGTGTGTGACCCGCCGCCATTCCTGCCAAAACGACAATCGTCAGAAAGTGTTCATATATGCATAAGCGTAATGCGAATACAAGGGTGAGGCTTGAGAATAATAGGTGTATGAACTCAGGAGAACATATATAGCAAAGTAATCAACCATCCCATAATTTAAGTGACGAGTCCCATTGCCATACTATCCCATAATCACATAACTTTTCATACCCCAATGGAAATTTGCTATTTTGAAGAAATATTTGCTCTGTATAGAAATACAAGGATCTCTAATTGGCATTTTTATAAGTATAATTATAAATGTAACCTTCGGATTCAATTTTGAGTTAAAAATAGTAATTTTGGCCATATTCATTAACTTCCTTCCCCTTTCCTTGCTCTTAGAAAACATGGTCATATTTTAGATAAGGACGAAATAGGGTTATCATATCATATCTGGGAAGAAACCAAATTATCATCAAGTTATGATGTGAGTCCAATTCAAGCTGGCTCCCAGTTCTTTCTGGTGTGCCTCACTTAGAACCCCCTTATGCTTTGCTCTGTTCATGGATGACATTTGTGGCTCCCTCATCGATAACTACAAATTCTTCTCTATGCCGGTGACCGCAGTTGCTCACACCACATAATCTCCCATAGGCGTTATTACTCTGGGAGATAATTCAACACACTTGGAAAACTGGTGTACTAATTAGAAACTTAATCTCAACCCGTCACAATCTATAGTTATTAGATTTACTTGGAAAGCAAATACCGTCATACCATCCTATCCGGTATGCAACGGGAACAAACCTTGGGATCAACATTATCAGGTCTTGGAATTATGTTTGGTACTTACTTAACTTGTCCAAATCACACTGACTACATCATCTCCAAATCTATGAAAACCCTGGGTCTAATACATAGGTTTACTGATACAGAGAAACCTCTCTAAAGCAGACAACCACGGGGAATCAAATAATGTCCGTTATAGAGAGGTGTCCGTCCGCCTTATAGAGGTTTAATATTTTCTTACGTAAATTAGTGAGTAATGTCTTATTCAACCAAAAACGCACACTCTGATGTATGAAGCCATTATACTGTATGAATATAACTACAATCTTAATTACATTACCCTCCGCCATAGAGAGAGAGAGAGAGAAGTGTGTAACTATTCACTTCATATGGCTTTCCCTCTTTCATCTCTTCTTCCATGTCTTGCGCCGCTCTTTTGGTATATTATTACCATCCAATTCGGACTGTAACTATATCTATATATATAAACTGGAAGAAACTGCAAACTAACCCGAAAGTTGATAATCAAAGAACATGCTTTGATCCGCATCATGGGCGCATTAGATAGTAATTAAATAATTTGCATGTGAATGTAATATTTTTAGAAACAAATTGCAATCACGCTTTTAAGTTATTCATCTCAAATTCACCTAATATTACCTAATACAGGCAGTGACATTTACGCCCCTCTCTATAGCAATAAATTAGAATAATATAATTTGTTCGATAGCCTGTCTTTTGCATACTGAAATGGACGTGACATGGGTGTATAACTACTTTCCGGTTGTCCTGAGCATACAGTATATATCAGCAGGATGCTTAAAATAGATTTACATTGAATATACAATGATTTGCGAAATACCAAACACTCTGACGTTGTAAACTGGTTTAAAAAAAATTGATTTGTGATCCTTGACATTAGAATTGTACGTGGTTATTTGACACTTCACTAACTCATGCGATAGAAAGAGATAGGCATATTCGAGAGAGAAAGAGAGAGAGAGAGAGAGAATGTGGCAATCACATATTTGGGCCGATCCTAATGCGCGCCAAAAGGTTAGTGGGACATTGCGACAACACCTCAAGCGAAAGTCAGCCTCATTCAATTTTCGCTCATTCTCTGTTGTCGGCGTAATGTTTAACCTTTCCAGTGTCATATATATATATGAGGGAAGGGTAAATCATTAAAAAAAGGAGTCGAGAAAAAGGTTATTTATATTATTTAATCCTCCAATGTTAAAGAATAAAATTTATTATTATTACTAACATAGTATTCAATACAAAAACAGCAATGTGAATGGAATTATGTTATTATAAATATCTATAGTGAAATCTTTATTCAAAAATAAACATTTCAAATCTCATTACAAATCTGTATGGAGATAGTTTTATAAGTATAAGAAAATCATATTATTTCTAATTTGTAACAAATTATACGTTTCTGGTTGAAACTTTTCATCTATTCTTGAACCAGTTTTAACCAAGAGAGTATTTATTTCACCATAGAAATACTGAGAATCAGGGTTTTGACGTACAGATTGATAGACTATTTTCTAAGTTTTGTATCTTCTCAGCGCTGATAAGGACACTTTACAAGAATAATGATGCTTTTTCAAGTCGAAAAATCATTTGGCGCATACGTTGGGGATATAATTAGCAATAGTTATTTTGTTGGTTTAAGCGCATTAACAAAAGCACTATGAATACATTGGCATATTCAACATATTTTCGTTTCCTTGTAAAAAGATAAGGCATTGAACTTTTTTTGTATTAATTACAAATTTATTTCTGTCACGCCATTCTCTTTGACTTTATTGTAGTTTAGCACTGTCCTCGATTCATGCAATTCTATCGTATCATTTCAGGTCATCTACAAATAATAGAATATCGGAATTCTCGATACACTCAGATATATCATTAATAACTAAAATCAATAGTAAAGGCCACAGAATTGAACCTTGTGGTACTCCGGACAGTGTCTCAAAACATTCAGAAACATATGTTTTAAAAACTACGGCCTGTTTACGATTACGTAAATACGATGATAATAATTTTAATGTTTCCTTAGAACAATTCAGAAAATCAAGTGTTTTTTTAGCAAAATATCATGATCAACCAAATCAAATGTTTTACTGAAATCATAGTATATGATAAGTTGATGACTCCTTTATCTGGCAAGCTCAGTTGCAATAAAGTCGTTTACAATTAAGTTTGTTGCAGTCGACCTATTTTTCAAGAAGCCGTGATGATATGGGAAAGAATAAGGCTTACATGATTCAGTCATCATCGTCATCATATTCAGCCGTTTTCCATCCACTGATGGATGAAGGCTTCCCTCTTTTCTTCCCACATATCTCGGTCTGCTGTTATCCTCATCCATGAAACTCCTGAAAAGCGCTTGATTTCATCTATCCATTTTACATTTGGACGTCGTCTCGGTCGTTTCTTTTCTCTAGGTAGTACCTTTGTCGTCCACCTTCCATCTGTTCGTCTAGCTATGTGACTGGCCCATCCATCTCCACTTCATCTTCTTCGCAGTCTTGATTACATCCTCTACCTTTGTTTGTGCGCGAATCCATTCGTCTTCCTGTCCCTCCTGGTTATTCTCTCCATTGCTCTTTGTGTGACTCTCAATCTTTGAGTCGTTTGCGCATTCAATGTCCAAGTTTCGCAGCCATACATCATCACCGCTAAGACACACTGATTATAAACTTTACGCTTCAGACACATTGGTAGTTTGCTTTTGAAAATGATTCAGTATTCGCCTATCTATGTAACACAATCTTATATTTTTGTAGACGATGATAAAATAGCGATTGGTCTAAAGTTTTCCACGTCTTTCGTATTCAAGAATTTTGGAATAGGACAAATTCAACTTTTCTTCCGTTTGTCAGGGAATACACAAGATTTAATAAAATATATAATGGATGTTTAAGAATCTCAGCACAGCCTTATTATAGTTGTCTGAAAAAATTTGAGTGTTGTATTGGGGCGATACAGTTGTAAATACAGTTTGCAAATAATGTGCAAAAGGCCTAGATGTTTCGCTATTATTTTCTAGTTCTTTGGCTCTGTTTTTCAAGAAACTGGATGTGAGGCGTTTTGTCTTTTTATTTACAAATTCCAGAATTGCCACGGATCTTTATTAATACTGTATTCATAGCTTAAAATGAAAGAATTGTATGCTAATGAAATTTCTGATTTTAACTCTACGTAATCTGTGAAATTTATCTCGATAGAAACCAATGTCTATACAGATTTCCATTTTTCTATGGTGATATGTCTTGAAATTTTAAGCTACCGAATTACGTTATAATTTATAAGTAAACCAAGGAGGTTCTTACAGGGAACACGCACGCTCATAGTAGTGCAAATCATCTCATAAAATTGACCCAATGCTTCAAGTACGTCATCGAAATGGGAAAGATGGTTCCAGCTTAGTCTCGACAGGTCAATCAATATACATTTGTTCGAAATTAGCCTTCCTAAAATCAAACGCAGTAATATTCTCTTTTTTTTTCAGTCGATTATGTGCAAAGGAACAAAGTAATGCCGGATGGTATTTATTTTCGGGAACAAGGATGTATTTCTTCTCTAGCTCCTGGTCTACGAAAGAACATGGCGGTGCTTCGAACTACTAAAGTCACGTAATAATTTCTCGCCGTGGCCTGTTGTTTCTTAGGCCACGGCTTTTAACTACAGTGACATCAACAATATTTGTTAGTACTAGATCCAATGTATGATCATTGACATTACGAATACTATTTTGTATGTGCCCTATCAATATGAATTTATATGTATTTAGGGTTTCATTTCTTTCGTTGCTCACTCGTAACAATGTGCGATTTGCCGTTACAACTTTATTTTATGATAGATATTTTTGTAAAATACGCACTTCAAAAAAAAAAAAAGTTAATTCAGGACTATTTCAGACTTGGAATCACTGTACCAATCTCTAATTTAGACACACGATCAGGGGTTAAGTTGAATACCGGTACTTTTTTTTTTTAATTTGTATTAATAGTGCCGGAGTTTCCTACATTAAAACGGCCAGATCTTCCAAACTAAGGGACCAGATTTTCAAAATGACAACCCTGAACCATTATGTAACATCCTGCTTGCTATCTAGAAGACATCTACTTGTTATTTGCTCTTTTGAAACCTGCTACCGACAAAGGAAGGCCTGACCAATAAGTTCACATGTCGACCTCGGTAGCCGTGTGGACTAGGGCACTGGGCCATCGTTTATAAGGTTACATACAGGTTCGAAGCCCGTGGATGTTTGTGGATTTTAAAACTGAATTGCACTTACATTATCGTGATGTGCCGATGTCCACAAGTGCTAATATATAAAATAAAGTTTACAAATAAGTCCACGAGTGGTTTTGAAATCCTTGGTGAAAAGGAGGCAAAATTAAATATATCTTTAAAGCTTTTGGAATGGCGCTAAATTTATACAATAAACTTATTTTGCTTATCTGCTCTCTTTATCTTGCTAAATGTAGAACAATTTGTAGTCAGCTCGTTCGAATTCAAAGAAGACAGAGGGAGATGGACAACGGGAAACAATATATATATATATATTAAATGTAGAGAGAGAGAGAGAGGAAGACGAAATGGAAGCGCAGAAGCCGATGAAAACACCTGACGTATGTAGTTCATCACATTTCATAATAGTCACGTTACCAGCTGTTTCAGCGGAAATAGAGAAGACAACGTGTTGTTGTTTGGAACACGCATGTGACCTGGTCACTTGGTGATAAGGGAAGGAGGAGAACAAGTCTCTTCAATTTAATTTCTTCCTTATCTTTCATTTTCTTTTTTCTCCTCGACTTTTATAAAAACTAAAAAACCCTTACCTTTTCAATTTTATATTTCGTTTCTTTAAGCTATACTCCCAAAGAATTTATTTTCAAGGTCATGGGCATAAACACGTGCTGAGAGGTCTCTTTTAATAATCGCATTCCAACGAGTTAAGAAGAAAAAAAAACACAATACACTTTCATTTTTTTTTTAAAGTGTGTTGTGTGCATTTTATGTACCGAGATAACATGACCACCTCATATAAGAACAAAAGGCGCGTGATTATAGAGGCACATACCATGGACCTACAATGTCTTTTCAATGAAAGTTTTCTTAACTGTTGATACGTGACCAACCAGTTGAGGCACGTGGAAGGCCTTCTTTTTTGCAGGTAGTAAAGTTTTTTTTTTTTTTTTTAATTTAAGTTTATCTGGCGGCCGAAGTAACGCTTACTACAGCAGGGATTCTGACAGACAGAACCCCCTTACGGAGAGGTGTCACTCCTCCAAATCATCGAGCACATCCCACTAAGTTTAAAATGTTTACTGCTAAAAAAATAAATAAATAACCTGTAAAACTCTACTTACTTTCCTTAAATTTGGCGCCGGCCGGGTGGCCGAGCAGTCTGCGGCGGCAGGCCATCGGTTAGAAGGTACCGACCGGGTTCGAGTCCCGGTAGGTGCATGGGTGTGGATTTTAACAGCTAAAGGGCGAATCGTGACGGGTCGAAGTTCAAAGTTACTAGACTGGCCCATATAAAAATAAAGTTTACCAAAGTTTTACCTAACTTTGCCTTTATACTCCCCAAACCAAAAATCCTGGCAGAATCCCTGATCCTAGGGGATTTTGTGTTGCACCAATTCAGCCTCCAGTCGATTGCTCTATTTGTGAAGACCGTGCAGGTTGTCTACCATACAGCTGTTTAGACTTGTCTAGTGTTGGCTCGCCGGGTATAATTTGCACACCTCCGGGAGGTTATTTTGTTGCTTCCGGAAAATATGAGACGGAGTTTCATACATTATTGCGAATTCTTTAGAACTTTACAGAGATATATTTCCGGGAGAAGGGGAGCCTACAGTCCCAGATTCTCCACTGAGGATCAGTTACACAAAACGTTCTAATCCCAAGTAACTTTAACCCCGGATTCATGTACGTGTCATAGTAATTATACATAGTAGTAAATTCCTATGTTATTAATGTCATCTGGTGTTCGTTCAGCCGAACTAAAAATGAACTAATGCCAGTATGCAATGATTAAAAGCACGGGGTGCGAGCTGAGGATTCATCTTATGGGTCTGCAATAGATTAAAAGATAGATATTTTGCATAGTACTTCTGTCCTCATCGAAAAAGAGTGAATATTTCCTCTCTTCTCATATAGTATGGTGGGAGTATCGGTTACTTTTCGTTGATTTGGAGACTTGATCTCTCTCTTGGTACAGTTTTGTGTTGTAACGTGCCAACTACAACATGCCCTTGTCAGTATTCATCTCAGAAACTAAGGGTTGTTTCTTAAAAGGGTTGTTTGTACACGTGTATCATTTGGTCTCACATATATATGAGAGCAAACATTTTTACTCATTAATTAACGAAAAAAATAAATACTGTTCTCGCCTTACTAATGATAAATTACATTCTATTTTACGGATTTCTACTTCCAAATTTAAGCCAGATATTCCTAAATCAACTAAGATATCCAATCGCATTAGTCACGTATTAAGGAAAGTTGAAGATAAATACAGGCATTCACAGCTTCTTAAAATAGCAATAGTAATTAAGCTGGGTCTGTTTAACTAATATTTTACTGTACATTTGGTGTTTGACATGCCAAGGGATTGGCGCTGCACAGAAAACAAGTATAGAAATTCTTCTGTCTTGCGTTCTTCAATCATGAACCCATTGTCTCAAATCCATTTCCTAGGTACAATTTTCATTGCGGTTTGCCGGACCTACACGTCTCACATCATTATTTGTCAAGATTGTACTCATTTCTGACGATCCATGCCAGATTGGGTACCTCTAACACATTTCCGATGATGCTGTGCCAGA
>JAGDQP010015514.1:14830-32843 GCA_022664845.1 Lepisma saccharinum
ATTGAGTACCTCTAACTCATTTCTGACGATGCTGTGCCAGATTGAGTTCCTCTAACTCATTTCTCACGATGGTGTGCCAGATTGGGTACATCTAACACATTTCTGATGATGCTGTGCCAGATTGGGTACGTCTAATTAATTTCTAACGATACTATGCCAGATTGGGTACCTCTAACTCCGAAATTACACTTCTTTTTTTTTTACATCCATTCAAAGGAATTTCTGTCATGTTTCATTGTGAGCAATACCTGCAAAGTTCGTCATTGTTTTAGCCATCCTGTCTGTCTGTCTCACGAAAGTACCAATACTGTTCCTCAAACTAAAAATCGAGAATAATCCCCACTGCAACATCTACAGAAAAGAGTCACCGATCAATATTGGTCATCGATGTGTAGGAAAAAAATAGTATTTGTGACATTTCATAATGCGTTCATCAGTTTTAAAACTTGTCGTTTTGTCATCCTGTCTTGCTTTGTTGGTTGTTATAGAGATACGTGATGGATAAGTGGTTGATGGTTGGAAATAACATTAGTCCTTCTTCTCTGGGTGTATGCATCAATCTGCAAATGCAAACAGAAGAATACATTTCAGTAATGATAAGCAAATCAATTCCATTTCTATGTTTCACAATACATCAGATTTCAACAGAGGATAATCATAGCCTATAGTAACGTAGGAAATTAATATTTAATTTGCAGCTGTTTTAACCAGTTTTACACAGATGAACCTAAATATTTATGCAATGATGATTGTAAACTGCTCAACGTAATCCTTGATCATAAAAACATGGATGAAAACACCTAAATCTCTACGATAGGAGAATAACTTACAAAAATATGTTAAATGTCATAAATTTGCGAAATGGTGGTAGCAAATTTGCATTTAAATGGGTTATAATCAAAATGTGTCTACAATATAAATAATGAAAAAAATCACAATATAAACTGAAGTGGTACTATGATCATTTTATTCATCCCTATAGTATCCGCAAGTTCATTTATCTCTGCTTCTTATCTATACCTATTTGGTAGGATCATTTAGCTATGCTTTTTCTTATCTATACTTACTTACTGGTATTATATTCATTAATCCATTCTCTCTCTTATCTATACCTACTAATCATATTCATTTATCTGGAATACTCTGGGATATTCCTAGGATATCCTAGGCTCGTGGTTAATATCTGGGACAAGCTCATATTCTAGGAATATTACGTGGGAAATTTCAGGTATATTTGTACAAATATGTGTAGAAATGTTTATCCTTTTGGGATATACTCAGACTATTCTAGGGATGTTGCGTAAATTCACCCTAAATATCTTTTAAGTATTCTAAAAACACACGGTACGTTAGGAATATTCCTAGATAATTCCAACTATTATGGAACATTCTATGCACATTGAAGATCTGAATGGGGTATTCCTGGAATATTCTGTACTGTGTGTGTGTGTTTAGTTGGAGGGGGGATCTAATGCAATGCAATCCTTCGGTTTATAAATACACTCACAACTGTATTTCATGAATCAACTGTAAGCCATAACCTAATTCTTTTGCAATCAAACTGCTTATTAAGAGTTTTTTTTAATATATTATTCTGTCTTGGAACAGATAGAGTAAGTAAAATTAGAATGGTAGAAATGTGTTTACTGGTTCCATATAATTGTACTGAAATATTTTTACTGCAAGTTTTTTTTTATTATTTCTTTTTCCAACAAGTGGTTAGCCTTGTAGTAGTAAGTGCATTGTACTTGCGAACATAAAAGAAATATGCTGTAACACTGGATAAGAACAGGTTTGTTTCGGTGATTACGTCAGCGATGTGTATAAACAACAACCAAAGGTGAAATGTTACCATTGATTGTTGCTATTCTGTCTCTCTCTCGTCTAATCCGCATTCCTCGCCTCTGCATTGTTACTATACGAGTCTGATCGACTGAGATGCAGCTTTATTGCAAACTTAAATACATCGTTGTAGCATATGAAGAACATACGGTGATTGAATAGCTCAGAAACAATCTGTACCTGAAAACCAGAACCGCGCAAGTCACAAATGCTTGTTTTCGAGAGAGAAAAAACTACTTATTCTCACATGGAAACTAAATAGATAATCTACATAATAGACTTATTTCTTACATTATTTAACACGATTACAAGAATCATGCAATCATTATGTGAGGTCTTCCGAATACTGTGCAAAACTGATTTAATCTCATTTTGACCAAAATTGGACTTACGCGGTTTTAGTTCTCAGGTACAGATATATCAGACATGTTTGAATGCAAACTAATATCGTACCTGACGACAGTTAGACAGCCATATTGAATATTCTATATTGTCAAAATCAAAAGCTACTCACGATAAGAGGAAATATATGCATTTAAAATGATGGATAAAATACATTAAATCGTCATATTTCCACAGTAAACAATATAGTCTCAGAAACTCCTCATATAGGTAACCCTGCAACATTAATAACACATCAAGATTTCACTTTCTTTCTTCATTGTGTCAGGAACGGCAAAATGTTCGTCTTTGTCCCACTTACATTCTGATACAGACAATGTAACGTTGCGACAAAACAACCACTATTGTTCCAAAGTAGATATACAAGTATTATGGATTCCAGATCTTTCTTTACCCATTCAATTTACATGTAAAGAGCATATTTTTAAAAAAAAAACATTTGCACATGTACTACGTAAAAAGTACGAAAAAAATCTTCTAGCATGACCGGGAGTGAACCGCGGGCCTCTCACATAGCAAGATAGCGTTTTTATACTTATGCCACGACGGCTCTGTAGAAGAATGGTCACAATAATTACTCCAAAACTTCCCTCATGTCAGATCTCAAATCATTAGTTACCATTTACAACCTTCGTATTGGATGGTAGATTCTAAAAAAAAAAAAATCGTAGGGGTTTTGCTCTAGATTTTTTTTATACAAAATTTGGTTATGATCTGAATGTTTGCGTGTAAGCTACGACATTTAATAAGTACGGCGACCTTTGTGATTCGTACCACAGGCGCAAGAGGAAATGGGAACGTTGCAAAAACAATCTCTCTGGTATGTTTTTGAAACTTGGAAAATGTTGTTAAACCTTACATTTACGTTAACTGGAAATCTACTATGAAACTTACTTTCCTGACACATAAATGAGATATTGCAACGTTCCCGAAACATATATGCAATTTCGTGTACTGTTCTCTGGACTTCTTCTTCCTTAGCAACATCTGAAGACAATGCTATATAACAATTAACCTAGAGGCACTGTCCTTGCCATTGTCCGATGTTCCGTGACATTTGATTCACTTAATATAGAGTATTCTAACTGGCAATTCGTATGACAATAGTACATTTTAGTATACTGATAGTATATTCCTCATATGTTACAACAGTGTATTGAAATTTGCAGTAATTTTGTATCAGGCCAACAAAAACATAGGTAGGCTGAACGTTGAACGAGCTTGCGTCTCTTCAGAACAATTTTTCTTGAAATTCTTGATCTAACCGTTTCCGATCCCACTGTACAGCTGCTGAAGAATGGAAAACTTTATTGCCAAACTTTAAATGACAGGAATGGACTTCCCCCTTCTCTCTCCTTTACAGACCTTTCCTCCTTATTTTGAAACAGCACAGGAGTTAGGTGTTTATTTGGGGTAGAGAGAGGGGCGCTTGAAGTACGGCAACGTCGGGAACATTGACGTGAGGCACGCGGTTCATAATGGGGGAAAGTTCAGTTGAGGTGGTCTTCTGATAAGAATAGGTGGTTTTGCTGTGCAACAGAGAATATATCTGCGTGTTTTTTTCTGTTAGTAATGCTTGGATATATACACACTCTATTCAATCCAGACACCATGGCCTAGTGAAGACAGTAGTTCCACGGATAGACACTAGACGTAAGATTAAATTTTTCTTCTTCTCTACAAGGTACTTACAATAGTATCATTGATTTGATAGGTAACAACACTGTCTGCAATATGTAAGACATGTTTTGAGACAGGCTTTCTTCACACCAGGTCCAGAATATGCTAACTTCACACCAGGTCCAGAATATGCATTGAACTCGTAAAGGAGGTATTACTCATTTTGATCTTACCCTACTACACCTGACTTCAACTAATCATGGATTCCCAACCTTGCAACATGTACAGATATCTATCAGTCAACCTATTGGTTCACTGTTCACATACGGTACTAAGTTTTTGAAAAGGGAAAATCGATGTTATGCTGCAGTTTACAAATCTGAACAATCTGACGTGGATTTTAACCCTCAACTGATATCGTCGGATCTTTTCTGACCCGGTGTAATTTGTTTTTGTTGTAGTTGTACAATGGCCGCTCGCAGAAACCTTGGCGCCTATATAATCCTAGGAGGAGTGGCTACCCAGTTCGCCTTGAGACAGCGTGGGTGAAGGTTGTTGTTTTCGAGCTATTCGCATCTTGGGTTTTGTTTTGACCCGACGATATCATTTACATTACCTTTTTTATGACGGGTCCAAAATTTATGTTAATTTTGTTTCAACATGAACGAGCAGAAATTGTTGAGTTTTTGAACAATTATTTCGATAGTGACATTAGTGATAGCGAAGTCATTTTTAGTGACCACGAGAGTGAAAGTGAAATTGAGTGCGGCTCCGACTTTCGTCCAAAGCAGTTCCCGGTAGCTAGTGAGCAATTTGGCTATGGTTTTCTATGGTTTTGTTTGATATTTGTAATTTTGTTAAAAGTACAAATTTACTTTTCAAATTTTTATACATTATGTTCATTTGTATAATAATAGTAAGAATATACTATGTTCATAACAAATATATCAATTTTTTGTATATAAAAATATTTTTCTGAGAACATTTTTTTTCATTCACGGGGCCAAAAATGTTTTTGTTTTTTTTTAAACTAGGTTTTATATTTTCTTAGTTCAAAAAAATATTTTTGGATTCTTCAATAGGGCTAAAATAATATTGATAATTTTTTCCCCCAAAAAAGTTGCTAAAAAGTGCTCTAAAAAATCGGGTCAAAAACGACCCGAGGATAGTGTGTAAGTGACAAAAAATGACAATAGCAGTTAAGAGCTAAATAGAACTGGCCATCTACCTTCGTTTAAATCAATTACACGTCTAGCATGTCTCTAACTCTCTGGCAATATCTATTTTAATGTACATAAATACTGTATTTTATGTCAAATCTAACTACAAAGTAAAAAGACTTATACAGGAGAGGATAAGTGCAGTTTTCCTGCAATGCGTTCTGAAGACTTATTAAACGAATGTTCAAATAGTTAGGTACTCCGCTCTGCAGATGTCACCACTGCGTCCTGAACTTTAGGTCCTGCTACATAATGGGCACAGTAGTGACCTCTACACGGGGGAGTACTTAACTATTTGAACATTCGTTCAATAAGTCGCATTGCGGGTAAATTGTCCTGCTCTCTGTATATGTATTTACTTTGTGATATAACCAAACGGTGAAATGAAGAGTATAATAAACCTGCAATGATTAAAAGAAAGACAAATGTACAAATAAAGAAATGCTATAATTGAAGAAAGGTATAAATTCATGTGCTCTATGATAGATTGGAGTTCCATGAAGCTTGTAGATTCTCGGTGACGTAAAACGTGATAACTGATTTAAAGTATCAGGCGCACGGTGGTACTGTTGTTCGGAATTTGACAGAACTGGGTTAAATGGAACGCTACTTTTTTTTTCTTATTTTACTTTTTGCTGAAGTAGGAATATGGAATCTTGTCTTAGGCTACTAAAGTTGTCTGGTAATGAGAACATATAATTATATTCCCCCATCCGCTTCCTTCGCTCAGACATTTGTTGATTCATGATATTTATATATCACGATATTACGTGCAGGATTGATAAAGTCTGTTGCTGGACTCAGGCACGTTTTATTCCTTTAACTTACTGTTATATAACTCTTCATTCACGCTTTTCTCAGCAAGTATCTAACATACGTTTCTATAAATGACTTTTTATCTTACCCAGTCACCCTGATTGGTCCGCTGTTCTACAAGATTTTAAATTTTGGTGGTGGATTATAGGAGACTTCCTCCCTGCCCCCAGAGACACGAACCAAAATTCATTGGTGGATTAGGGAATAGGGAAGATGGCAAGGAGGGCCATCTCCTCCCGGAATCACATCTACCCCCTCCAGGAGGTGACAAACTTCCTGACTTTCCACCTTTTTCAATTTGCAGATGACTCAATACTTTTTAACATTGAGCTTCCCAACATAACGTGTAAATAGCACACATGCCACCACACATTCCTTTGTCCAATGATGCAGTAGATAGAAATTATTAGCTGTCTACGCATATAAAACGTAAGCATTGGTGTTCAACAACGATCTAGAATGTATCCTGCTGATTTACTCTCAGGTGGGTGTATCCATCTTGGTTGAGTATAAATAGTGTATGTCACGTTATTGTTTGCATCGGGTACTAAACCTTGATTACAAAGATGCTGTAATGCAGTTCACTCAGTTGCAATTAGACACTAAAACTCAGCGCCGCTGATTTTTATGTCACTATGGAGTGAGGGTGTGTTACCGACAATCCAGTGAATCCAGTCAAAGCCAGTTACAGGCTGGGGGAAAGATGGATAGTGTTACATGTCATATCAATGCACGAATGAATGAGAATCAGATGATCCATACTGATAAACCAACGGTAGGTCGCCTGTTTCCAGAATACCAAATGTATTTTTTCTATTAGTTCACTCTCAGATCAGGAGGCCGGGGGTGTCCAGGGGGGATGTTATCCGCAAACCAGTGATTGACCCAACGTAAGCAGCCACTGTAATATACAGGTTAGGTTCTGTCACTGACGTCAAGTCAGACGTATTGCGAGGTTGTCTTTGCAAAAGGCACAAGAAAATCAGAAAGAGTCTTCAGCAGACATTTTGTCAGACGCTAATAAACAGGAAGCATTAGGATTGTCCTTTTTCTTCTCTCATTTAAAGTTTCTTATCTTTGAAGAAATAAAAACTGTTGAAGAGTTCCAATGGTAGAAAGAACAACATAACACTGACGTAATGTCATTAAGAACAAAAAAGGATTTTAAAACATAACAAAAAGATATAAAGACATGACGCCATTGAGTAATACCAAATGCGACTGACAGAGGGCGTTGATAATACTTCTTTTTTCTAGAAAATTACGTGGCTAAATGTCAAGTCGTAAGTGAAAACAAGAGACGGTGAAAAAAACAAAACAAAGGAGAGTAACCTTTACCAAATGACGTCACGTCGTTGCTTTCTTTTACGTTGCGTTCAAGGATACTGCAAAAAATAAGAAAGAATTTCGAAGTCCAGAGTGGAGAAAGTCAGTTCACCTGCAAGCTGAAGTTTTTTTTTTTATTATTATTTATTTTTTGTTGCGGAAACTTCTCTGTCATCAATAAGATGTCTATTTTAGTCAAGGCATGTGCGATTTTTTTTTCCATTAACCTTTTCAAACCGGTTGTTAGGTTGTGTGATTTCGTCATCCCCTAACAACTGTGACGACGATTGAGTGAAAAATTATCAAGGTTTTAGGAGTAAAAAAAAAAAAAAGTCTACGGACAGTAGAGACGGTTATGAAAAAAACAACTGTGTTAAAACACTTGCTGAGTTAGATAATAAAAACAGTTTGTTGGTTAGTGTCTCTAGGCTAAGGGAGATTGTATTAGGTCGTTTTACGAGAAAACACATAATTTTCTTAGGCCAATAAATAAGTTATTTTTTGAAATGGAAGTTTTCATCACCTTACAAATAACTAGCATTCTTGTACACCATCCTGGAGATTATAACTTTAATCATAGATCTATGCTTTCATTTATATGCTTCGTAGAGTGAGTGACTGTTGGACTAAACTGTTACAAAAGTTTTACATAATTTATTTTCCCTACAAGAATTTTATTGATATCAATAACGTACTGAAAATAATAATATTAATAAAACTTTTTAAAAATATACTTTTCTTGAAAAAAAAACCAAATAGACAATTTGTACTAAAAAGTAAAAATTAACTTTGATTATGCTTACTTACTCTATGGCTTACGGAACTCGCAAGTTCATCGCCGCAGTAACGCTCTCATATACAGTCATTTTATAAATTCTTCAATTAGCGCACCCTATGCTTTTCTTTTTAGTCATGTATAAACAATATTATTTTTAATTTTACTTTTTAGTACGAATTGTTTAAGTAAAGTATGTTTTAAAATTTTTTTTTTATATATTATTTTTTTACCCATAAGGTTTCATTTTTGCGAGACCACTTTCATGGAGTTAGAAAAACAGTAATTTCCAAAAGATTGGGAAGTAATTTATTCATATTTTAGCGTTGATAGTTATTTATTAGTTTTTATATTTTTGGCAGAATAATATTAATTTATGATAGTGCTATGAACAGCATTTTAAAAAGTTCTTTTTCAACTATCACATACTTGGGATTGACAATGGCACGTCACGCGGTTTCGATTTCCGTTGCCGGTCATCCTGATTGAGCTTTTCCAGAGGTTTCCTCAGCTTCACCATGGTTCAACAAAGACCCGGGACGCTACCTTTCCTATCCGTTTTCTTGAAAAGTCATCGCCAAGCGACCTCATCCTTGAGACATGAAGAACAACTTAGCTGCCGGTTCAACTCATAAATGAAAGTAAATAAATAAGATATTTTTAAGCAATCTTGTCGGGTCCAATGAACGCGTTAGCAGTTGAAATAAATAAAATCTTGTAAGTGAAAAAAAAATACATTTCACTGACAGCCTTTATAGTGGAAAACAATACAAGCGTGTTGTTTGTTCAATTATCTTAATGGCAGACAAGATGGAGGCGATGGAATTCGAAAGCGAAAAAAAAAGTGAAGCACATGATTGTCGTTATAATTCATGTGTCTCAATTCATGACAACTCACAGAGGATGACTCACATGTGTTGATTTGTTCCACAATCAACACACAGTCTAAAAATAACCTCAGGCAAATTGTGTTGTATTGTTTTGAGAAATCAAAGATAGCTAGAAAACAACAGACCTAAAGATTTTTTTTTTTTTTTTCTGGTATGATGTGAAATCAATGTCACGATTCGAAGCTTCTGCTATTTAAATATGAAGTCTGGTCCGTGATTCGTATTTTTGAAACTGTGAAAGAAAAGCTTCCACGAAAATTAATTACCAAATTCTTGAATGTTGAAGAACATAATTTGGGTAGTTATTGTATGTGCTTAGTTTGCCTTATTCTGTAAATTATCATTAGGAGAGAACTCGTCCCCCGGGGTTGCGTAGTAATACTCGCTGCCTTGTAATCAAGGGGTCTTGGGCTCGATTCCCGTGTGGGCATAAGTGGTTACAAGCTTACGTTAAACCGTAGGTCCCGACCTTAGGACGTCATCTTCATCCGATGGATGGCAATAGCAAACCACCATCGGTTCACCATGCCGATTGTCACTATGTCACCTGTAAATGAGACTTACTCTTGTAATTGGATAGACAATAAATCATTAAATCAAACACGTTAGACCTCTCAATTCATGCCAATCTTGCGCATGCCTTAATACTGTCAAGGAATTCTTCCTCTTTCTCTTTTCTCGTAAGCCAGACCTTCCATTGCACTCTTGTCTCTGTGCAACTAACGTCTGAATATAATCAAATCCTTTTTCTCTTCCTGAGATGCCAAATGACCATAAACAAATTCCATTCAATTTAATTCTTTCTTCAATAAAATTCGTCTCTCCATACCGTTTTTAATAATACTTCCTCATTACGCATCTTCGGAATTAAGCTAATTTACCATCATCTTCTTTCATGGTCGCATTTCAAAAACCTCCGATATTATTTAATCACTCTTTCATTTAGTCGATACAACAATGCTTATAAAAACAAGTTTCAAGCAAGAACGAAGTGCTGAGAGGGAAAGAAATGTATAAATATTCTCCGAGGTTCACTTAACAAAGATATAATTTAAAAAATAAAATAAATAAATATTAGTGCCGATCAGAGCTGAAACGGAACATCGGGTAACTGTTTTGGACCGAGTCATCAGGCCACAGGGTCTTTGCTTCGGATCCGGTCTGACCCAATTTTGACCCGGAGGATGAAGTAGAAATATCATTACTATACTCTGAGGCGTTTGAACAGTCTTTCTATTTGCAGTATTTCCCCGGAAAGAACAAAATTTCCACCACGGAATTCTCCCTCGGAAAGGCTATTCTGGAAGAATTTTGTGTTTGAATTATTAAATAAGATAAAAGCATTAAAATCTTTTGAAACTCTCAAATATGAAGTTCCCATAGATAGCTCACTTCTTAAGGAATATAACATTAAAATATGGATTGATTCTAACCACAGAAACAATGGAGACCGTTCACTGGGTCAAGATATTGCCACCGGGGCAATTGGGCGAAGATTCGATGATGGAGTCACAGTTAACTGACTCTGCAGTGATTTCGGTCAAGATCACTCCATTCAGGTCTCCGGGTTAGCTATGTTCGGGTCAGACCGGGACACCGAAAAGTGACCCTTTTTCATCTCTGATACCGAAATGGAGTGGAAACGTAGATTCTGAGATGATGATAGATGTTCTGTCTGAAGGAAGATCATGATCCGAAGGTCCCTGGGTAAGGTGAACCGATGTAGTTTGGCATTGCCTTCAATCGGATGAAGATTACGTTCTAAAGTCGGGACCTACAGTTTAACGTACGCACCGAACCACTCGTGTTCGTACTGGGAGTCGAACTCTGGACCAATTGATTGCAAGGTAGTGAGCGTTACCACTTACCTACTGGAGACACTGAGAAGTAAACATGAAAATTATCCGAATTCTGGATCTGGAAGAGGAAAAAAGGGAATTTGCTCAATCCTCTAGATTGATGATTTAGAATGATGAAGTAGTGAGTCACTGGAAAAGTACTAGATTTCATTAAGAACGAAATACATTGATTTAATTAGTAATAAAGAGATTAATAATAAGAAGAAAGAGAATGCTGGGCACTAGAACAACGCATGATACATGCAGTGAAGACTAAACCTACCTCGCAGAGCCTGCCTGAACTTATGATGACAGTGGTGGTAATTATATTATTACGGTGGCGATGATAATAATGACGTCATTGAGATAACGAAGGAGATAATGAAGGAGGTAATGGCGGTACACACATAGTACAGAACATATCATAATTTCCTCAATATGCGTACTATGATCCAGATTATTGGAAACAATAAGGATATTCATTAGTAGCATATGCTTTTGAGGATACTAAAAATATTCCGATCTTACACATATACTAGCAGATAGGTTATAAAGAAATAGCACAACAAATAACCACAGAAAAACTCTCATCCAGGACAATTAGATATCCATAAAATGTTCTTGTACGCATGTTCCAGGAATATTCGGAACTCGACAGGGCTATTCGAAGCACATATCTACTAGCTAGCTGTGCTGTATGGGTGGTGATCGATGAAGACGATGAAGATAATAATAATAATAATGGGTTTAATATTATTGTACTAATGAAAACCGAAAAAAATGGCAAGAGATTTCAACGGATTTTTCCATCAGCTATCATTTTATGACTAGGATTGACACTTCAGTAATTTTTCAATAACACTTCTTTTTTTCTTTCTTTCTTTCTTCACAAAGCTGCCTGCCACACCAACACATAAACACAAACCCACATGCAAAGGAGTGTTTTTCTCTATTAACGATCGTGGTGAGTCACCACACTATTCGTTATGATACGTTCTGGTGACATAAACCACATTCTGAGTCATCCGACATTTTGCGCAGGAAGTTAAAAAGAAAAAAAAGAAAGATCGTTTTTGTAACAAAAAAAAGAAAAAGAAAAAAGCCACAAGTTGTATTGAAAAAAAAAAATCAGAGGCAGAATAGATACATGTCTGTTGCAGAAGACAGTCGTATGGAACACACAGCTGGTATCCTTGCACTTTTTGTCGTTTATTTCAACCATATAATCATCTGTTTGCTGATTGTTATGCAATATGTATCGTGGCGGAGGTGGAGTTACTACTACTATTTATTTACTCAAAAAAGAAAAGCAGATAGATATTGCAAAAGGTTATAGCTAGCCTTGGAACGTCGTCGTGCCACGTCGCATATTGTATGTCAACGGCAAACGGTTCCGTGATACAAGTGCAAAATAAACATGGAGAAAAATAAAAGAGCCTTCCCTACGTCTTTACGTAACAGGAAGCATGTGAGTCGATTTTTTAAGTACATATGGACAGCTGTTCTCAATAAACCAATGCACTTTGTTTGGTTGATAGTTTCAGAGAGACTAAATTTAGACTATTCTGGCTATCAATCCTCAAAGAGAGAAGAGTTATTGTTGTAACCTCTCCTTGATCAAATATATCGAATGTTTTTTTTAGTAAAGGTTAGAAAAAACAACTTTGAAATTAAGATGAATTCAATCAAATGTACTCCGGGCGGACTACAGTCCCACAGTGCTGAATAGTTCGGACCAACTTTTAGTTCGTTTCAAAGCCAAACTTTCGACTTGAGATCATTGCAAGTGGGAGCAGCAGATATCAGTCAGCTCCCTGCGAGAATAAAAGAACGGAGCTTGCATGCCCCTCTCCCATCCCATCGTTAAGGTTCAATCCAAGTGGGGTTTCCCGCCTTTTTCGTTTTTACGTCAATTATTCAAATTTCAGTAGAGGAAAAACAGAAATTAACTTTCACAGACCAAAGTTTGTTTCGTCCTTCAATAATGAATACAATTAGTTTTAACAAATTATTAATAGTAAACTCAAGATTGTGTGCAGACACTTTTGGGACAGAATAATGTCCCGATATTGTCTGCACACAATCCTGCAGTTACTACTGGCATTTAATTAAAAGTAATTGTACTCAGTTATTGAACAACGAAACGAACTTTGATCTGTGAAAGTCCATTTCTGTTTTCCTCTACTGAAATTTGAATGCTTGACGTAAAACGAAAAAGGCGGGAACCCCCCACTTGGATTTAGCCTGAAAGTAACCTCATGATCAGTTATGAGGCATGGTTGTTTTGCCTGGCAAAGGAAAGCCTGTTGTATTTCTTTTCAATGGTTCATTTTTCACTTGATGTTATTTTCATCTTGGCCTTCAAACACAATCACAGAAAAGGATACGTAAAATAGGTGCAATCAAAGTATTTTGTAGTGGGGCCAGGGCGGGCAAAAGCTCAATTTTCTTCATTCTTTTTTTTTCGAAAAGATTCGAATTTTCCCTGCCTTTTTTTTTCAACACAAATAAAGCTACAAGTTAATTATTGTATGTACAAATGTGATGCCTGGAGAATAAATCTTTGTTTGTTTCATGTAAATACGACATTTGCGATTCTTAGTGATCGTACGACATTAGAATGAGTAGGCCTATTTCAATATAACTAATTTCTGATTAGATATATTTTGCTCATCACAAATAGAACTAAATACTTTACTGTTTGTCAGTACCAATATGTTGCATTACGTGATGAAAAATAATTAGTGCACTCAAAGAAATTCGTAAGTGAAGGCGCGGGGAGGGGGCAAAAGCTAATTTTTTCGATAAACTTCAAAATTTTATTTTTTAAAAAAGAGAAACGAATACAATTTAGCTACTGAATTAATGTATATACAAATATGATTCTTAGAAAATTAATCTTTTTTTTTTTAACGTAAATAAGGAAATTACGAGGCGAGCAGCGTGAGTTTAAAAGGACTCTTACGAATTTCGCTAAAATCGTTCGAGACTCAAGCAAAGGATTCGGGGGGCGATTGTTCTGGGAATGTAAAGGTTAAGCATCTCAGGCTCAAGCCAGAATAGGGTGGGAGAGAGGAGGTTGGAAGGTAGTCGACCATGGCCTAGTTTGTAGATACCATCCCAGCAATTTTCAGGTGTGACTGAGGAACCCCTGTGGAAAAATCTGTCAGGATAGTGGGCTACTGGAATCAAAATCAGGACCTCCCAAATACAGTCTGATAAGTAGTAATGGCTTAAGTTTCGGGAATCGACTTGTGTTTGTAAACTTATCATTTCTGCAGAAAAGCGTCAGGTCTACCATGATAATTTAGCCTCTACCGTCCACCTAGGTCCTAAGTGAATTATCATTAACGTCCTAAATGAGCTGGTGTGCTTTTATGGACAGGACCTACAGTTTTTGATAAAGTTAACTCTGAACCACTCCGTTCGATGGACCCCGGCGCGAATTGAACCTATGACCACGCGCACAGAAAGCGAGCGTGTTAACCTGTTGGCTACCCCGAGGTCATTTGAGTTTTCTTTCTTTTTAGAACAATGTTACTTTTGTTTTTATTCTATGATTTGGATAAAGCATCTTCCTCTTTCTCTCTTCCCTTCAATCATACCTTTAAACCCCAAAATACTGAGGTATGTTCCCCGGAATTCTGCCATCTTTTGACTTTTGAATTTTACCTTTTCGTTTTGTATATCCATTAGTCCTGCTTCCACGATTTCCATCATCGTTATCAATGTCTGCAGAAAGCGGCAGGTGTTTCAAAGGAAGCCAAGCCTTCTCCAATCATACCAATCTTGCGCTTTCCTTTTTTATCTCAACATATATTTATCTTCCTTAATATTGTCAAGGAGTTGGATTTGTATTCTTCCTCTTCGTCTCTTTCCCCTCAACCATACCTGCAATTGCATTCCAATCTCTACGCAGCAATTTTCACAGCCTTTTTTTTTTAAGCTCATGCAACGTCTTAAACTATCCTAAGTAAAGAAGAAAAAGTTCTTTTACGTAAAAACTTTACGTATGGTAAGTAAGTGTTAAAAATACGCCGAAATATTGAACTGAGATTTTGACATTGTTTTATTTTACCTGAGAAATTAGAATACCCCAAATTGCGTAGGCGTATGAGATCATCAATTACTGGTATTCTAATTTCTCAGCTAAAATAAACAATGTCAAAATCTAGGATAGCTCATTTGATACACATTCACAAGTATTATTGGGGCCGCTTTGCAAAATGTCATTATTGCTTGTCATTTGTCCAGTATTTTCAAAATTATGAAAACTCTCTCTCTCACACACACGCAGTGTAGGTACTGAGGACTCTTAATATTCGGATTTCTTTCGATTTGCTTTGTTTACTTACAAGGTTAACTAACACATGAATCAGGACAAATCCAGGGCGTTCTACACGTGTAATCGATCTCTTTCGCAACCAAATCACTGTATAAGCACAGCTACGAGTAATAAGAGACTCACCAAATCAAATCAATTTATGAGGTTGTTACAAAAATAGCTCTCATGTTTGGGATGTAAAAGGTCAAACCCTCATAGACTGCAATAAAACTGAACTACAGTAAATATATTCGCTGCATCTTGCAAAACATGATGTTACTGAACAAAGCGTTGGTATTTTTTTCTCGTCAAATGTTGTATAGTTTAGCTTGCTTTAAGTAGGATTTACAAGCTATACAGGGGGCTGCAAAATAACACTGACTAAACAGCCTCACAAGATCCCTGACATGAAAATAAGAAAATAAAAAGTATAGACCATCGAGGGCGCACATATACTTCGTTTCGGCGCTGTAGGCTCCCGAAAGGGTGGAGAAAAGAAACGTAGAACTTGATATTTCCAACACCATTAACATTATCGGGACGGGCGTAAGCCATAGTGCTGTTACCGCCCATAAAATTCATTTTTTTTTATCTTACCATTAACATTAGAACTGAGGCAACATGATGCCGTCAAAACCTTGAGGCCCTGCTCTATCCAAAAATGCACATTCCAAAAAATTGTGTAATGAATGCGAAAAGGATTCTCCAAAACGAAGTAGGGGGGGGGGGGCGGATTCTCATATATTTTCCGGAGTAAATAGCGGGTCGAAATAAGCGCGAGTAAGACGACTTTCTGTATGAGTAAAGATGATTGACGTAATCACCGCCATTCAACCGGATAATAACGGTTTCTTTTACTGAAAAATACTACAAAAACATTCGTTGAAATGTATGTAATTTACCCCTCTTTGTTGTGCAAACCACACGTCTGTAATAAAAAAATCGTTTCGCAAAAGGAAATCTGTTTGAGATGTCGACTTGCCGCAAACGATGAACTATTTTTTCTTGCTGCAAGGTAGTCCAATTTCGATCTACCTTTACTTCAGGGAATTTCTAGGAATCTTCTATTTTCTTGCAACCCCATTGCATGATTTTGGAATATGCGCATTCTTGGATAGAGTAGGTTTCAAGTCTTTGACGGCACCGTGCCGCTTCAGTTCTAATGTTAATGGTATTGGAAATATCGAGCTCTAAAATGAATTTTCCTATACTTTTGGCAGTCTATAGCGCCTAAACGAAGCGTTTGTAGACCCTCGATGTCTATACTTTTTTTTTTTTTTTGGTGCTTATTTTCATGTCAGAAATCTCGTGTGGTAGTTTTGTCAGCGTTGTTTTGCAAACACCCTGTATGTGACACAAAAGTATTCTGTGTCACATTTATTTCGTGTTATGTTTTAAAAAATGAACTACAACTTTCTATTTTTTTCTATTTCATTTGCTCGCTTGTAAGACGAGCAATACAATATACTCATTACTGGAGTATTAAATCGATTACGGTTTGTGATTTTCTTTTCTACATAGGTATTTACTTGCCTTCAAATTTGAACAAACGATCCATAAAAAGAAGAATCAAGACTCCATTATGGACTGTTCTCTTCATATTTATCCTGTGTTTTCTACGTTCAAATCTGCTTTTGGTCATTGTTTTTTTTTTTTTTTCGATTCCAGTGGCAAATTGGTAGAAGACGAAAGATGGCCTTATTACAATTTATGGAAAGTCGGTTGAGTATTGGTTATGGAATTCTCTAATGTGAAGTAGGCCTAATGTTTCTTCATATCACATATGAGCAGCTTTTATGACATCATAACTTGTAGAAAGTCAAATACTTTCAGCTTAAAAAAAGAAAATCTGCTATGACATACATAACAATCATGATTATATTACATAATCTGTAACCTCTACCCTGCTGCCTATTTTCCAAAATTGCAATATGATCTTTCGTCTTTTACCAATTTTTGAAAAAAAAAATCGATTAAAAAGAAAGGTGTTTTGAGGGTGTAGAGAGCAAAGGCGTTCCTTAAATTTTCGCAAGCTATCAAAGAGATTTTCACCTTTAATTTATTGAACAGATAGAGAGAGCGCCTGATCTGCTCCTGGCGGTCGACATGGAAACTACTGCTACTAGGTTCTGAAAAAAGCAACACAAAAAACTATGCGGGTGAGCAAACTAAGGAGAGAGAAAGAGAGAGAGAGAGAGAGAGAGAGAGAGAGAATGTTTATTCTCTACGACAGACCGAGAGAAATGTTCGATCGATCGATGGAGAATGTGCTTCGTGGGCCTTCGTAAACCAGCCTCGTGACTTGTATGTGAAACTACTCGCTTTACGTAACTCCCCCACCCCTTCTTCTTCTGCAAATAATGAGCTGATGGGATGCAGCGCAGGGTGTTGGAGGACGAAAGAGGGAGGAGGGGAACAAACACAGAGAATCGATATGTTCTCCAAACGGCTGACTGGATGTTTGCAGATGATACGAAAAAAAAGAGAAAGAAAAAGGAACAAGCACTCCAATGCGCATGTGCAATCTTGATCGCCATTTTAGTTTTCAAGTTCAGGGTTGAAAAATATATGTCTATGCGTGAATGTATGTGTGTGTGTGTGCCTAGTATCTCGGCAGACGTGAGTCATCCCAAAGGGAATGAGGAATGATCACACCAGTAACAACAATGCGGAAATGCATATAAAAGTGATTCTAACTGTTAATGTTGTTGAAGAGTATTAGATCATTCCTTCTACCTTACATAATCACTGGTGTCAAAACACTGAGAGAATGTCATAAGTCAACTCCATAACTGACAATTACATCGTCGTCCTACTTCATTTTATAATCGTGTCTATGTGAACACACGAGATTTTTACATTACATGCTGCATAATAATAATAATAATAATAATAATAATAATAATAATAATAATAATAATAATAATAATAATAATAATAATAATAATAATAATAATAAT
>JAGDQP010015515.1:1283-42557 GCA_022664845.1 Lepisma saccharinum
AGTGCATTACCAAAAGCACCTCACAAGTAAACAATCTTATGTGCTACAATCTTATATAATGAGTGATCCAACAGTACATTGAATCACCATAAACTCACAAATACCATTTATTTGGTGTTATACTTTGTTTTTTTTTTATTTTATTCAATATTATCAATTTGGCTTGCACCAAATCAAACCGTGCACTGCCAATGGAAATGTGTGGCATCCAGTGAGTAAATATGCCAATGTTAGAAGACGGATGATTCGAACTTGACTTTGTGTTATTAAGTACCCATTTACACAAATCACCGCAGAGTATCTTGGAACCTGTGAATTCATTCTTTTCAATGACAAGCCACCACAAGTTCACCTTGTCAAAAGGTACATTAGTCACCTTACGCGTAGTCAACAAGAGTGCTAACGCTATAACCTTTGCTAGTCATAGTAGAACCAGTTGCGCTACTAAAACTGGAAAAAAACATTTTTTTTTAACAACTTTGTGTGCTCCAGAACTTTCAACTCGTGGACTGTAGGTCCCATCCTTGGAACTCTTTACCAGCGTGTGAAACCCCAAGTGACCCCACTCAGATGAACACTGCAAGTTTCACTTCGGATAATGTAACCTTGTGTATATACATAAACAATAGCCAAGTGTAACTCCAATCTAGTGACGTCACATAAATTGTGTGTTTCAAAATTACCGGTAAACGTCATGAAAGTGAGCTCACCAAAAATAGTGTTGTTTGTTGTGTGAATGTAAATAATTCAACAGGTACAAAGGAATCATGCCTGTTATTAAGTGTATGTAAATAGTGGCTTTCATACATCTCTACTCTTTCTAAAGTCATCAACCTCGTTTGGAATAAATCTAATTAAGTATCTCTACTGGAATTACATAGTTTATCTTCACTTCTTCTATGGTCACCTGTGCTATCCTGAGGGTGCTCTTCACAGAGGTGAGTACTGTAAATTTAGTGCAGCATACATGTTACTATGTTTTCAGGCTTCCTAGGTTGACGCAGACGGAAGGTGGATCTGAAATTATTTCACCTTGCTTCGAAAGTACTTCATCAGAAATTACATTGCTATTCTTGCAGTCATGTGTAACCTACTAACCCCTGAGAGTAACATATCCAAGGCGAGATATGTGGTCTCTTGACCTTCTGTGTATTTTTAATTGACGATCTCACGCCTCTCCAGTAATTAATAGTTCTGTAATTAAATTCAAGGCGCCCCTAGTAAAGTAAATGAAACTGGAGATCTTTTGTGTTGATAACCTCCACTAATCCCTTGTTTGGAAGTTAATGTAAAAATTATAACGTGCGTGAGATATCATTAGGTTGAGGTGGAATTAATTAAATTTATTCTAAATTTTCGTGCATATCATTAGCATCAACACCTCACCTTGTCATTTTTGACATACTTGGTATAGACCTCTACATTTCTTGGTGCTCCAACGCGGGAGCGTTCACATTTCTTGGCACCACAATGTGGGTCTCTACATTTTCTTGATCACCCAACGTAGGGCTTTACATTTTCTTGGACGTCCTACGTGGGGCGTTTACATTTTCTTGGACGTCCTACTTGGGGCGTTTACATTTTCTTGGCTCCCAACGTCCAGGCGTTATTTTTTTTTTAACGTCCACCGTTGGGGGTTCTTGAGTTAAGTTTGATCGAGTCATTAATAAAATCAAAATCAATAAGTCTCAATATTTGTTGTAATCTTAAATGTATTATTTTGAAAGTAATTAAAATTATCCATTAAAGCATTTGAAATTTGAAATTCAGTCAGTTTCATGTTATCAATTGCTGAACGAGTTAAACATTTCAACACTGACATTTATAACGTATCAGACCCAACAACAACATCATTGTCTGGATGAGTAGGTGGTCACTGGAGCAGCTCCTCGTACCGCAGTAGCACACAAACGCTGAAAATACACGGATTAAATGTTAGTCATGAAACGTTATGTTAACGTTGTAAATGTACCGAAATGTCTGTCTGTTCAATGGTTTATTCGACGGTGAATAATGGTTGAGAAGAAACGATGAAGAAACAGGTTTAGTTGGCCAAAACAGAGTACGAACGCTGTCTATTGGTATATACACATTTTGTTTCATTTGATCCGTTGCTTTCATCATGATATAAGGTGTTAATTTTCCAACAGTAAATAATCCCAGCGACTGCTGTGGGATTCGAACACAAGAACGTTCTGCACTTGTTGTTAGTAGCTCCTTGTCTTATCCTCTTATACATGGATCCACCTTGAAAGTGCACTGCTCCTTTACGGCATCTGTATTAACACGCAGTCTAGAATGCAGTTGCTGCGCGTCGTTCACCATCATGTAAGAATAAGAATCAAGAATACTTTCGTTCTTTCTTTGTTATGCGTAGTTCCCTCTTATTTAACACCTTAAGCATCGCTGCACTATTAAATTAACATTTCTCAATAAGTGTAAATGTCGCCTTTGAAAAAACGAATATATAGCGAAATCTATGTCATAGTTGAAAACACTTCACATTAGCGCTCTATTAACGAAATCAAATGTTTGTTAAAATACAGTTTAAAATTCAATCTGTGTTTTCAACATGGAAATAAGAACATGAAAAATGTAGTTTATTTTATTTTATTTGCTTTTACTTATAATGTTTAAGCAATTAAATTAGAAATAGAAGTTTCAAACGAAATGTAGGACATAGTATGAATTATAGTTGAAAGTACTTCACATTAACGCCGTGTCAACGAAATTCGAGCCTCGTTCAACTATGGTTTAAAATTAAATTAATTTTCAACGTGCACATGAGAACATAAAAATTAGTTTGTCATTGAATCAGTTTTTAATTATATTTTTGACATAACATCAACAAGAAACGCATTAAAGAAAATCTATATCATAGATGAAAATAACCTATTGAATACATATTGTATTAACGTCTTATCAACATCTTTGTTGAAATGTAGTTTTAATATAAACGTATTTTCTTTTTCAACTAATAACTTTAAATCAACGAAATGAACCTAAAATCAACGTTGAAAACACGTATGTGTGCTACTGGGGTAGGAGTACCACTTCTCTCTGGTACCACTGACATGTAGTCTCTGCGTTTGGAGGGTCTCTTAAAAGTATAACCCAGATTTCTTTCCGTTTTTTTCTTCTCTACGCAGCATGTGTTTACCGTAGGCAAGTTATTCATGATAAAAATGTCATTTTTGAATGTAGCATAGGGAAACCTGTCGTACCTTGGGACACTTGGAGATACCTGAAGCTTACCTCGAATTTTAAAAGAGATTTTCTCAGATCCTGATCCACGAATCCTGAAATCCTGAAATACGAATCTGGAGCTACAGGCTAATAGTTAAGTGTTGTAAAAGCATTTAAATTGTCGTGTAAATATTTGGTTTTAAAGAAATACATACATCTATTTCTCATTATACGATTAGTGTCAATTAATAATTTTGCATTCATCTAGGCTATGATGTATTTTCATTGAATATATTCTCTTGCTAGTGTATTCTTGATTAGGAATTTTGATAACATAAATTTTTGTTTCGTATATGTTCATTGCAAATACGTCGTAGATGGATTTAAAATTATAACTTTACACAACAATTTAAATGCTTTTCCTACACTTAAGATTCGTTTTGTGTATGATAATCTGGGCAAAATCTCCTTTAGAATGCGAGGTAAACTTCAGGTATCTCAACGTATCCCCTAACTTACGTGGTTTCTACTAGGGGTGTTCGGTATTGAGATTTTCATACCAACTTTCGGTATGTTTTGGATACCGACAATTACCGATATACCGAACGATACCGAAATACCTAAAATATCGAAATACCGATATACCGAAAATACCAAAATATTGATAATACCGAACGATATCAATATACGAAATTACGAAACAATATAAAAATATCGAGAAACAATGATATTGAGCAATATAGAATTAGGAAGAGGGGGCGGGGCAACTTTGAACACATTTAGCATATTTAATTTTGGTTCCTCACACTCAGAGAATTTGTTCAGAGAGATAAATAACATATGTAAAACTTTTTGGCAAACTTTATTTTTTTATATATATGGGCCAGTCTAGTAACTTTGGACTTTGGCCCGTCACGATTCGCTCTTTAGTTGTTAAAATCCACACCCATGTCCCTGCCGGGACTCGAACCCGGGACCTTCAAGCCGAAGACTTGCCGCCGCAAACCACTCGGCCACCCGGCCGGCTAAATGACATATGGATTGGAACATATGCAGCTCGCCGAAGAAAATGACGTACTTCATTCTCGCCTTAAAGCAAGGACGGGAACTGGGTGGCTATCGTTCAAATGTGCTCCTTAGGGGTAGGTTTGAACATGGCTAGGACAACTTTGAACTCATCCTTAATTTTATTACAAGATCATTTAATTTCTTAGTGAACGCTTCTAGATACAAATACAGAAGCAGAAGAAAGTAAACTAAAGTGTTACTAGCCATACAAAGAATATAAACTACGCAGTTGTTAATAAACGTTGAACTTACTTGCTTGCTTGTTTTTGTTTATTTTTATTGGGGTTACGAGGATTGCATAACCATTAGGTTTGCATAAATTTTGAACTCGTACAAATTTTGTTAAAAACGTTACACATAGCCTAATTGAAATGCTTTTACACTGTTGATATGTTACAAACTAATTTTTCTTCTCAACAGTACGTTTTAGCTGTAGGGACATAAGCTACTACCGTGTTCAAATCTACCCCACTCTTTTTGTTCAGAGCTGCCCCAGTACGTCGAATTACGCACATTTTGTTATTATGGGAGAAGGAGAAGGGTTATCAGAAAGCATCAAGGACAATTTAATGCGAGAAATAGTATAGTTACTTCGTAAGTTTACGTGGAAAGATATGCTACAGTTCTCTTCTCTCCAGAAGCTTACAATCTCAGAGATGAAAAACTTCGGTAAACTTCATTTTTATATGGACCAGTCTAGTAACTTTAGACTTCGGCCCGTCACGATTCGCTCTTTAGCTGTTAAAATCCACCCCAATGCCCCTACCGGGACTCGAACTCGAACCTTCGAGCCGATGGCCTACCGCCGCGACCGCTCTCTATCTCTGAGATGAATTTTTACTTAGGTACCCACAAATTACATCAAGTACCATACTTGGCCAGGTAAAGTACAAATGGTGAAAACAAATGATAGCTGTGTGGCATGATGTTTGCAATTTATAAATGTTGGACAAAAAAAATCGTTTTATAAATTAAAAGTTGTCTCCACTAAGGTGCCCCCGTTCAAATGGGTTCTCTTTCCCTACTCATGGATGTATGTATTTAGGGGGTTGGCCTGGTCCCCCACCCCGAAATTCCGGTTAATATGCAAAATATAGTATAATTTTAGGCGTAATTATCTATATTTAGTGTTGTAATTCCTCTTTCACAAGAATCTTGTGCTAGGCAAACCTTGAAATTAATACATAAAATTTGACAACCGCCGCGACCGGGACTCAAAACCGGACCTCTCAGTTGCCGGCCGGGTATGCTGTCCATTACCCCAGCGCGGCACGTTAACTCTCTGTATAAATAGACTACTAATCACACCTTAACAATCTTCCAGCTCCAGTATCTGGTTACGAAGTCAAGAAACCCCATACATTTCAAGATTTTTATTGAGGAATTTGTTCTGCAACCTTGTAGTTCGAAGTAGTATATGTAATTACTTTCTTCACAAGAACCTTGTGTTAGGTAAACATCGAAATTAATACAGAAAAATTGACAACTACCCGGTCGGCAGCAAATGAGTGCAAATGTCACAATTTTAACCTTGCCAGTGTAATAGTATAGTGTATATGTATAATAATAATAATAATAATATACTGTATACACGAGATAAGCAATGACATATTGGCGATCTGAAATAAGAAAAGAAGAAAAATAAGATTTACATGAGAAAGAAAAAGTTGATTATTCATATTACAGAATAAACTTTTAACGCACAGATTCATTTCGAAGTCAAGAAAGAACACACATCTTGATAAGTTATTGTGCTGTAACCAGGTATTTTGAATTAATTTTTTTAAGACCTTTAAGTAACTCAGGCTCAGACCAGATTGATGATAATGGAAAGATTGGTGAAATGAAGAAAGTGGGAGGAAACGAGAGAACCCCAAGGAAACCCACGCATATGGTGTTTGTTCACCACAAAACTCACATGGCACGAGGTGTGTTTGAACCTACTAACCCAAGCACCAGAGGTGAGCGCTCTAACAATTGAGCCACCGCCGTCCTCTCCAATCAGTTACTTTTTGGACCTTTCCTAATAATGAAAACACAGTTGCTGTAGCTTTGCCGACTTCACATGGAGTCAATTAACAAAGTCAATAACGCAACGGCAATTTTTGACGATGGGATGAAAGACAGCAGCAAAATGCATTTCAGCAACATTTTGATGTAATTCGAAAACTGCTGAGTAGGGATGATCCGGATCCAAAAGGAACCGGATATCCGAAACTCGTAACCCCGGGGCTTCGGATATCCGTTCCAATAAATTCTCCCGATTTGGGTCGCCGGTTCAAAGACCCAGAATTCAGGTTTCGTTATTATGATGCATCTGAAACTGCGATTGTAAATTATGAAAGGCCCTGGCCAAAACCTTCCCCATCCTCTGCCTACCTCATCCCGGCCCAAGCCAAAGAAAGAAAGAAAGCAAGAAAGGAGAGAGAGAGGATTGAATTTTTGAATGTTATTTGAGGCCTTTAGGCATCTACGACTCTAGCCGGGATAGGGGAGGGGAAAGGATTCGGAAAGGTGTCGGCCAGGGCCTATGTTGAAGGTACCACCCTGGTATTTGCCTTGTGTGGAACCTCAGTCAAGATAGTCTAACGCTGGGATCGAACTCACAATCTCCCGAACCCAAAGTCAACGCTCTACTACGGCTACTACGGAGCTACGGCGGCTCGGTGAGAGAGAGAGATAGACAGCTTTGCTTCTCTCTTTCCCTTTCCTTCTTCTTCCTTCTCTTCCGGAGAGGGAGAGATACTGAGAGAGAGAGAGAGAGAGAGAAGAGTAGAGAGAGAGAGAGAGAGAGAGAGGCCGGGATAAGGTAGGCAAAGCATGAGGAAGGTATTGGCCAGAGCTTCCATAATTTACCATAAATAAAGCCAATTTAATTCTATGTATCTGAAACTCGAAAAATATATTTTATTGAAATAGTTGTGTAGTTGATTGTTATTGTTTTTTGAAGTTAGTTGATAGGAACATTTTTTAACGACTTTTATTTTTTTCTAAAGTACATGCTTCATTTCTCAAAAGCAAATTACGTAACCTGGAAAAGGAGTTTCGTATTTTTTATCTTGCTGCATGCTTAAAAGGGAAGAGAGGAGTACATATTTTTGTTCTTCCCTTCTAAGAGTGCAAGGTTTGACATAGTGACTGATAACTACGTCACAGAGCAAAGGGTAGTCACGGTTGGCGATGGGGTGGGCGGTATTTGAAGAGACAAGCAGGTGCTGTAGATTATTTATTTTCTTTTTGTCACTCCAATATATGTATTAGTAGCGGACTATTATAGGACTGGTTTCAATGGCACTACTCTTTCAATTCAAGTATAACTCAGCAATTTTTCTCTCTTTCCATGATTCTGTTTTCCCTCTCTCTCCTCACAATACTCCAAAATGAAGAGTAAATGAAACCAAAATAAGACTTATCGTTTGCTAGCCGAAACAATCCCCCAAAATACGTAGGACCGGGTGCCTACAAGCTGAAAAAATCAGGAAAAGTCAGGAAATGTCAAGAGTTTCAAGATTTATCAGGAGAAGTCAGGAAAATTATTAAATATGAAGTCAGGAAAAAGTACAAAACATACCGTTGCATCACTAAATTTACCATCAGGGTCTCATATCCGTGTGAAGATGCCAGAACATCCTTTCCACAAAGCTGTGGAACATATCTTCAAGGCAAGCAGGGAATTACCATGCTCGATGATTTCTATGCTTCCCTTCTTTTAAACAAACAAACAAACAAACAAAAAAAACTCATCACTGTGGAAAGTGGTAAAGTCGAGTTGGATATTTTCCCACGGAAATAATACAGTTGATTGTGGTTTATCTATCAACAGCTCTGCTCTCATTGAAATCCAATGTGAACATACAATAATAGCACTGAGGAGAGTACAGAGAAATATCTGAAACGGAGCAAGACAAACTTTCTCAGAAAATAAAACTTTTTCGGAAGTCGCAAAATTAACATCTGTTTATATTGCTGAAACTTCTGTTTTCGTTCTGATGATATTAATTAATTATTGTAATAGTCTAATATGCATTGCTTATATTCACAGAATTTATTCATATGTATGTTGTAGTTAATAGCATTTTCTTTGGCTTGACTTACATAACATGTAGATGACGGAAAAAATGTAAATTTGGGTTATTTTAATCAATATCTTTGCAAAATATTTTAGTAAAAACTTTGTTCCTGTAGTTTTATTATAAAAGAAGTAATAAAATCATAAAATTTGCTACTCAGGTGAGAGATGGGCAGCTATGGGGCTGGTGGAGGCTGCATGTAAAAGAAAAAATATTTTGCAAAAGTTAAAATTGGATAGTCTGAGAGTCAGGAATGTTTTAAAAATCTGGTCAGCAAAAGTTATCAAATTTAAGTTCACAAATTTTGTGGGCGAATTAGGAAAGGCTATGATGACGTGTCAATGCCCCAGATATCCGAAACTCAGATCCGAATTGTGATAATTGTAATTATACGTCAAGTTTTGGAGCGGGTCTATGCTTGGGCCTCGGCCTGACCCGGTGACCCGATTTAGGTCTCCTCACCCGAAGAACAAAGTAGAGTATTCGATTATTTCCTTACGTTTTATTGGAGACCGAGATCACAGGTGTTACCCCCATCCGCCCCAGAGCACGAAAATTACGAAACTGGAGTTCATTATTCTCAGACCGGGTTAATCGGGTCAAGTTTTAAACCGGATCACGTATGTCCTGTTGGCCGAGCGGTCTGCGGCGGTAGGCTATTGGCTCGAAGGTCCCGGGTTCGAGTCCCGGCAGGGGCATGGGTGTGGATTTTAACAGCTAAAGGGCGAATCGTGACGGGTCGAAGTCCAAAGTTACTAGACTAACCCATATAGAAATAAAATTTACAAAGTTTTTACGTATGTTCTGGCTGGTCAGGGCGAGTCACCAAAACTGATTTCAACTATGCCGTGCTACTTCCTCTATATAAGTTACAAGTATTTTTTTTTTCAGAATTTCAGAGGAATTCAGTATTTCAATATTCCGATATTGTTAAGTATATTGATATTGTTCGGTATGCCCCAGCATGCCAGTAGACGTAAGCCCGACATCGGCATTTGGTCGGCGAAGCTCGGCCGACGTCGGGTTTTGAAAAATCCCGAACAGATGCAGACTTCGGAGGACGGGTTTTGGGCGAGGATACGCCTCTATACCAACCCCGGCGGCGGCACGGAAGGTGGCCCGACAACATCGACGGTGACTCGGAAAACGACCCGACGACCAATCGCCACTTATGGATCGCGCCGACCAGGCACATATCCAGAATTTGGTTTTGGGAGGGGTCCAAGGGCTTCTGCGGGGTCTAAGGTGTGTCTGGGCATGAAATGTAGTATGTATAATTAGCCTGAAGTCATACTATTTTTCCATGAAATTGTGAGTTTGGGGGTCCGGATCCCCCGGATCCCCCACTAAATACGTCCCTGGCGCCGAACATTCCCCGACTACTAGTTGGTCGGGCCGCCGTTGGGGGTCGGCATTTTTCTTGCTGGGTCGGTATATCGATATTTCGGTATTTTCGGTGTTATCGGTATTTTGATGTTTCGGTATCATCGGTATATCGGTATTTCGGTATATCGATATTTCGGTATGGCTGATACCGAAGTTTCGGTATTGCAAAATACCGATACCTATTTCGGTATATCGATATTTTTGACAGCCCTAGTTTCTGCACTAACAGATTGCTTCTTCTCTTCACCACAAAAGATAGCGTCCACTTTTACGTTAAGATCCGTGATTGAAACATTAAAAATGTATAAGACAATTGTACGTACACAGTTAACACTAAGAACAACGTGAAAACAATTCAATTGTCATCTGCAAACGATTTTACTTTCACAGTCAAACAATATGAGTTACTCTTTTGAATAGGTTCATGTTTTATGATGTGAAAATATTGCCATTTTAGCGTTGCTCTACGCAGGAGAGAACATTGCAATGCTTATTAGTATCTGCATTTGACGACAAGATGTCGTCATTGTAACTCACGCAATTTGTATGTTGCCAATTTTATTTATTTGTTTTGTTACATCGTTTTAAACAAACTTTTAGCCTAGTAGAACTTTTGGTAAAATCGGAGAGGACAAAACGAAACTCTGGCGGATGGTTTCAAACCGGTGCCACGCGAACCACAAACTTCCATCTCACAGTCAAATCTGAACTTTGGATTTAGTTTTAAAGCCTTTAAGCAATTTTGACTCAGGCCGTATGGATGATGATAGGATGAATTGGTGAAATGAAGAAAGTGGGAGGAAACTGGAGAACCCCGAGAAAACCCACGCACACGGTGCTTATCCACCACAAAGTCCACATGGCATGACCAGGGATCGATCCTACGACCCCTAGCACCAAAAGGTGAGTGCTCTACCAATTGAACCACCGCGGCAGTCGAATAATTGACAGATGTGGCAGTCGAATAAATGTTTCGCAGTACCTTCATGTATGCATTTTCGATCCTTTGATGTTCAAGTGATTTAAGTACTCCTGACAAGGAGACGGAATCGAAAGCTTTTTCAAAATCTACGAATCCCAAACATAGTGGAAGTTCATATTCATTAGTCTTTTCCATAACTTCATTCAAAGGTTTGTATGTAGTGCATTGTGCTAAATCCACGACGAAATCCGGCTTGTTCTCTTCCCTGCTTAAAACCCAAGTCCCGTTCAATACGATTCGAAATAACTTTGGTGAACATTTTGTATAGAACTGACGGTAAACTAATTGGTTTGTAGTTTTCGACGCGTGCTTTGTTCCCTTTCTTGTACAACAAAATGATAACAGCATTATTCCAACTTGACGGTATTACTCTCCTCCTCAGGCACATTGAGAATAATTTAGCAAGTTCCTCTTTCATTTGTTGACCTTCCCATTTAAACATTTCTGCTGTGAGTCCATCTCCTCCTGGCGATTTTTCGTTCTTCATCCCTCGAAGTACTTTATTCACTTCTTCTTTCATTACGTCTGGAACATCAACATCATTTTCTTCTCAGTCTTCATTTCCTAGCTCTTGTTTGGAATAGTACAATTCTCAGTAGAAATTTTCACATATTTTTTATAATTTCTTCCTTATTTCGTGTTACGGGCCCGTCTGGTCTCTAAACTGCAATTTTTCCCTATCATGAGCTACTGTTTTGTTTTCTTCAGGCTATTGTTCTTCCTGATTGTATTTCTTACAAGATTTTCGCTATATCTTCGTACATCCTCTCTTATTTTCTTTCTTACGGTTTTATTTAGTTCTATATATTCAATCCTCTTTATGTAATTTTCCTCTTCTTTCATTTCCCTTCTTCAAGAGTTTAGTTTCTTCTGAGATTTTGCTTTCTTTTTGCTTTCTGGTGCCTGCTTTTTTCTTGGCGGTCTCTCTTATTATATCGGTCAATACTTTATTTTTGTAACTGATGCCTTCTTCATCGTCGAATTCTTCCAAGGCGATGAATCTGTTGCTTAGTTCTATCTCAAATGTCTTTCTGTTTTTCATTAGATTTTCCAGATCTAAAAGTGTCGGTTTTCGTCTGATAAGCTTCTTTCTCTCAAGTCTAGTATTTAGTTTCAGCTTACATCTCACCATCCTATGATCACTCGAGGCTTTGAAACTGTTCAGAACAGACAAGTCTTCCAGAATTTCCCTGTTATTCGATAGGACGTAGTCTATTTCGTTTTTGGTCCCATTTGAACCTTTCCATGTCAACTTCCTCTGGGGCGGTTTCTTGAAAAATGTATTGGAAATGAACAGTCTGAGAATTCCACTAACTTCTCTTCTCTCTTGTTTCTTTTGCCAAATCCAAAGTTTCCAACTTACGTGTCACTGCTTAGCTTGGTTCCTAGTTTCGCCTTGAAGTCTCCCATTACAATTTTGTAATGCGATTTGTTACTATCCAAAATCATCTGTATCTCCTCGTATAGATGTTCGATTTCCTCCTCCTGGTGTAAGGTTGTTGGAGCATACACAAGTATAATTTCCATACTGTATCTCTTGTTTATCTTCATTACTACCAGTGCGATTCTATCTGAAATTCCTTCAATTTCTGTGATCCGTGTCTTCAGGTCCTTATTAATTATAATGCCAACGCCTGTCGGTTTTCGATTTTCTTTTTCTTTGAAGTATAACGTGTACCCTGACGGTTGTTCCAACTGTTCTTCATTCTTCCTCCACACTTCTGATAGTCCTGTGATGTCCCACTTAATCCTTGTTAGTTCATTCTGGTATTCTTCTAATTCGTCCTCTCCTGCAAGTGACTGACAGTTGAGAGTCGCCACGTATAGGCCCGTTCGAGTTGCTGTGTCGGAGTACTGGCAGTCTACAGTCCAATTATGTAAACAGGCTGAACCCGACAAATGTGGAAAAATTTTGGGAGGTGATTCCTGAGATCAAAACAAGAGAAAAGTCATCTGGCAAATTTTCGAATTCCGCTTCGTGTAAGAGATACAGGGTTGACAACTTGGAATCCAAAATCAACTGTTGACAATTGTAACTCAACAGAAAGATGTGAAAAAACTTCGGGAGGTAATTCCTGAGATTAAAAGAAGGAGAAAGTCCTGTGGGCAAATTCTCGAATTCCACTTCGTGTAAGAGATACAGGGTTGCCAACTTGGAGTCCAAAATTTTCTGTTGACAATTGTAACTTATTAGAAAGATATGGATAAACTGCGGGAAGTGATTCCAGACATCCAAACATGATACATGTACATACGAGCATCATGACAAACTGTACTATACATAGTTTCGCAGACAGAAGTTTCTCAATAAGTAGGAGCAGCGTGGTAGTTGAAGGTTCTGTCGCATGACCGCGACGATACGTCCCTCGAACGCAAGTTTTGCTCGTAACAAGTAATGTAGACAACTACGACAAATGCTCACAAAGGGAATGGCTGAGAAGATAAGGACAGCGAACACACAGGTGATGGGCGAAGTCATGCGAGACACGCGGAGCACGAATGATAATCTGCAGACTGTAGAGTAACTATGGCTTCGCTCTCAGTAAGAGTAATTTTGTAGGCAACATAGTACAACACAGCAATAGCTTACTTACCTCTAGTTTAATCACAGTAAATGTTCTAAATGCGCCCATGGCTTTCAATGCAAACGTTCACACGTCGACTCAATGACTGACGTAGCCTGTCGAATGTTCCGGCCTGAGTCCGCACAGTGTCACGTTGTCCTGGACCGCCACCTCTGCTGTTGTTGGTATCCGACCTACACCGCTCTGACCTTTACTTTCCCTCACCTTCGACCAACTCTACATCCGTAATGATGCAACCTTTTTCTTGTTTTCCTAGAACCTTTCCTCTTGTTTTGTATCAAGAACTTCCTCCAGCAGGTTGCAGAACTTCCTCCACATCTTTCTGCTCAGTTACAATTGTTAACAGTTGATTTTGGTTTCCAAGTTGGCAACCCTGTATCTTTTACATACAGCGGAACTCGAGAATTTGCCCACATGACTTTTTTCTTCCTTTGATCTCAGGAATTACCTCCCAAAGTTTTTGCACATCTTTCTGTTGAGTTACAATTGTCAACAGTCGATTTTGGATTCCAAGTTGGCATCCCTGTATCTCTTACGCGAAGCGGAATTCGAGAATTGGGCAAAGGGCCCTGTACTTGACGAACGAATCTTTTGAATCAATATATAAAATATACATTCAAAATGCTCGGTGGTAGATATAAATTGCTGTTAATGTTCACAATGAATTCAGAAAACTTAATTTATCTGTAATTATAGGTGTATCTTTGTAAAGCACTAGTCTAAAGAATTAACACGTTAAAGGCCCAATATTAAGAACATAGTACAGAACACAAAGATTATTTGCCGAAGTTACATGCTTCGAAACCTTTAAAAAACTTGCGAGTATAAAATTTGAATTGTTACAGTTGATTTTCAGATAGTCGTAGCAATGCTGGAACATTCAATGATTTACATAACGGTGCAAGAACTATTATATAAAAAATAAACGTAAATAAACCGAAAGGAATGATGATTAAAAAAGGAATATACTTATCAATAATTACGTAAAATTGGAGGAGAAAAGAGAGCTAATATCCGCTTTGAAGTGTTAGATAGCTATTTAAATGACGATTTGAAATGTGAAGTAATGCCAATGGAGGTAGTGATGGAGGAAGACAATTTTGTGTCGACCTTTGAGCCGAGTTAAGAACGGGATAAAAAAAGATTAAGTATTTTGTATAAAATATTGTTGTATGTATCGGAATATATAAGTTCGACTGAAACGATGTGAAAGAACAGCGGAAGGATTTCTTCCTGCAATAGGCTGAAGGCAAGAGGGGAGATTTTTGTTTTGCATATAATACAACAGAACAGATTTCTTCATGATTTCAATTGTTTGCTAGTTATGTTACTTGCATTACATTAGTTGACAATAAGTTACCTTTACTGGATTCATTGATGGGAAGATGTACTCCGATATCTTCTGCAGGTTCAGTTGTTTCTATTTCGGCACACGACGAAAGACCCACATGTTTCATCACACGTGAAAATGAGACAGGAACTGGAAAAGAGATTTGAAGCATATCATAATAAACTTTGTCAAGAGTACACAGATTATTATACACCTCATTTGCCACAATCAGCCTATGTGAATTAAGAAATTATATGATATTCAACAATATTATTCAAAGTCCTGTTCTTGACTTCACAGCCAAATGTGATCATTGCATAAGCACTGGTAAGACAACCATACCTGTAGTGTATATGCAATAATTAATGCAGGGTAATTATTGCAATATCCAGCTTATATAGAGATATTCTTACAGCTGTTTAGCAGTAATATAGCCTAAAATAGTTGGCATTCGAAGTTGTGGTTCCGAGTACAATTCGAATCCAAGTACGATAACAACTTTCCATTAATTATTATCTTTATTGCTATTTACTACAGCACAATATTTATTATTGTCATAAATATATGTTTGTCGATTATTAGTTCATATTGACATGCTTAGTAAATAATAACTTTTCTGTTTATATAAATGTTCCTTTCTTCAGAAAGCCAATTATCGCATTTTCATGCAATCGACCATTATTTCATATCCTTATCATTTATTTAGGCTTATACTGTCTTCCCGTAATAACTATTAATCATGTCATGCTTCTTCAATTATTCCGCCTCACACGTTACACAACAACCACAGGGTATTCAGAATTGACACTGCTTCGTGTATTTTTATTAAACCTTCCAGAAGCTGAATCATGTGAATATTCTTTGTTCTTGTTAGAAATTCGCAACAATATAGTCTTAATTTTCACGTGTGTCTTCGAGATTAACAAAGCCAGAAACCCTCAGGAAGATTCAGGATTACATTATTATTATTATTCCGTATTTTGTTTTCCAAATCAGGTTTAACTGAGATCTTCAATCTCTCTATCCTAGACCTATTTCATTTGTTGGTAACTGATTTTTCTCTTCACATCTGTCAATATCCCCCAACTTTCTTCTTCATGTTAGTCTCTATCTCTTCTCTGTAAATAGCACCTTCTTAGATGAGGGCAATTTAACTTATCTTCCTTGTAACTATCATTTCATCAGGTTTTTCTTGTCTTCTGTCCTCCTAGAAATTTCTTCATTGTTCACTCCATCCATTTATTTGATCTTCTTAATTCTTACTCATAGTTACACTTCGAAAGTATTCACAAATTTATTTTCTTTCCTCCTCATTGTCTACATCTCTGAATCGCACAACACGAATTTTATTATTACCATACGAATTATATTCGTTTGTCGTACTTTTTCGTATGCTTGATTAAAATATGATGGGCATTGAATATGATGGACATACGATATAAACGGCAACAATGGTAACTAGTATAATAAATAAATGTATTGCTATTAGAAGAAAAGTTGTTGCTGTACCGGGATTTGAATTGATTTCCACAAGTTGAAAAAACAGTTCCTTACTACGGAGCTACAGCTCAAACAAAGTTTCTCCACAAGCTTCTTAAGATGAGAATATGAGAAATCTTCAATATCTATTCATTTATTTATTACAGACGACAGGTTAGATACCTAGCTGCGGTTTTCAACATACGTATGACACATTTTACACACACAATTAAGCTATTTACATATTTGGAGATTCATTTACACATTTGCATAAACAACTCATTACTTTATATACGAATGAAATTCACTTACATTTATATTACATATGTCTACATCAGGACATGTTTTAAGAATACAACTATATAAATAACACATTCTACTAACAGGCGATGTAACTAATTCATTGGTTCTTTGGGCCTTGAGGTGGAAAACTGCTTCACAATGTCGAGTAACTGTGCGGTACGTGCAACCCTATTTCTGACAATACGCTTTCCGAATTAATTTTACTATGTAATTTTTTGTGTAGAAAAGATAACAAAAAATTACCTCTTCTATTTTCCAGAAATTGTAATGTGTATTTGTTTGCCAGGTCCAAGTACTTTCCGTTATATTGAAGAAGAAACCTTCCCATTGTGTTACCGTAATTAGTATTTCCGCTGCCTCCAGGATTTGGTTGATCCTATAGTGAGCCCAATTGTTGCCGAAATTGTTCTATAATAGATTATTTTCTTTCGTTTAAGCAACTTTTTCTTCTTTCTCCTGTCTTCTTATCTGCCACTTCAACGTCTATTCGGTATGAGTCACTAAAATAATTGAATCCACGCGTCTGGGATTGATAGGCCAAAGTGAATGTGGATTGATTAAATGATTTCTTCTACAATAAATTCAATGCTTTTGGGTTGGCACCGCAGACGTAGCACTTATCTGTTGATTTAGTACATAGGATGTTGTAAACCTTGCCATCTATCATAATCAACTTCAGTTCTGAGAAGCGTCTTCCCTCCTTCTCAGCGTGTTCTTCTATATCTCACATTTCTGAGGGTTACTTCTGGTGTCTTTTTCTTGAATTTCAATCATATGCGTCTGCAGAAACGGGTGAATGTTGACTCTTTCTTCATTATTGTTAGTGTAATCCAAAAACAAAGTCTATTCATCATATTGCGTTTTGAAAAAGAAAAAATCATATGCATAGACATTTCACATAGTTTTCAACGAACGGGCAAGGATGAGGAGTTGTTTTGTTTCACGTTCGTGTATGAAAAGCTTGAAAGCACTATATGACAATTTTCGGGTGTCACTAAGTAGCATTTTTCTTGTAGCTTCATCATAAAATTATATTTTCAACAAATACCTCGCCTTCGCCTACCTTCACTAAAAATACATTGCGCCACTGACACATAACACATGATATGTCTATGTATAATTATGAAAACTTTAAGTTCCAAACAACATAGTAATGTATATAATACGTACTCTAGAAAAGATCGCATAAAATGAAACTGATAAATTATAATTTCATTTCACCACAATACACACTAACATTTTCACACTTCATGGGTTGCTATAGTGACTAACTGAACGAGAAGGATCACAGCTCAGTTGGCTTTTAGGTGGTTTGGTTATTCTGTTTTATAAATTTGGAAGCAGTTACATATACGTACTTTAAACTTCAAAAATGAACTTTGTCGCGATATAGAGGGGTTCTCGACCACAGTGCAGCAGTTCGACTCTGGAGCTACGCCTTCGCTTTAGTATGTGTATTCTAACTATGATTATTAAATAATATAATATTCTTATACATATACATTTATTATATATATATATATATATATATATATACCAGGTGTATAAGCTTAAATCCGCTGTTTTGTAGTCAGCAAAACACATGGTTTGTTCATAGAAAGCACAAAGCAAGTTATTCAAAGTACTTTCCCTCGCTATCTACACATTTTGCCCACCTCTCGGGCAATTTGTGGATACCACGCCAAAAAAAAGTCCTGCTCTTTCGAGGCAAACCACTCATCAAGCCATTTTCGGACGTCTGCATACAAATCGAAGTGCTGCTCAGCGAGGGCGTGGCCCATCGACGCAAGCAGATGGTAGTCTGTAGGGGCCAGGTCTGTAAATAAACGGGATGGGGTAGCACCTCCCACTTAAGTGTCTCCAAGGAGTTTTGGACCACTTTTGACGTGTGCTATGGAGCGTTGTCGTGGAGGAATACCACTTTGTCATGCGTTTGTTGATACTCCGGCCTTTTTTCACACAGAGCACGGTGTACGTTGATCAGTTGTTGGTGGTAGTGGTGGGCATTGACAGTTTGACCCGGTTGCAACAGCTCAAAGTAGACGATCCCACCAAACACTCAGCATCGTCTTCCGTCCGAAGCGATTTGGTCTCGAGGAAGATGTTGATGGTTGGCCGGGATCAACCCACGATTTCTGGCGTTTTTGGGTTCGCGAAATATATTCACTTTTCATCGCCCGTCACAATCCGATGCAGGAATGACCTTCTTCTTTGTCTGGCGAGCAACATTTCGCATGTGTGTTGGCGTCTCTCCAGCTGCCGATCGGCCAATTCATGCGGCACCCATTTTCCGATCTTCCGAACCTTTCCCAGGCTGCTTGAGTAACGCCCAATTGCTCGGCAAGCATTTGTTGCATTTGGGTATCGTCCTCGTCCAACTGCGCCTGCAATTCATGGTCCTCAAGCTTCCTGGGCCGATTTTCACACTTCTTGTCACTCAGGTCAAAATATCCAACTTTGAACCGACGAAACCAATCTCGGTACGTTGTTTCCGATAAAGCACTGTCACCATAGGCCTCCACAAGCATTCGATGCGCGTCGGCAGCCAATTTCTTCAAATGGAGTAGAAAAGCAGAGCTTCCCGCATATGCTATTTTTCTGGCAAAAAAGTAGCCATGCTTACCAAATGAACACTGTGTGTTGTTGTCTGCACTTGCTGATTATGTGCACTGATTCGTGTTACCAGAGGTCCAACTCATCTACACAATAGGTCTGGCGTGCCCATGGTATCTTCATACGCTCACGAACTCCATCTATGGGCAAACAGCGGATTTAAGCTGATGCACCTGGTATATAATATTTAGGAGAACAACAATTAGTATATTCTAATAACTCTAATGAAATTCACTACTCATGCGGTAATATCTGACAGCATTCATGGTAACTTAACAAGCGAACTCATAAATTAGTATCAAACAGTATATAAAAGTAATTCAATATGTAAGCACGGATACTTGTGATATAATTATCTGTTATGTAAGTCGCAAAACAGAATATAAAATTAACTACTAACATACTGGCCTGATGTGTGGTTTCAATTGTCCACATAATGCCGCTGTGCATTCAAGCACTTATCTCATCAAACTGCAGATCAGTTGGTAGAGCCTTAGTTCAGCAATTGGAAGAACCTGGGAACAATTCCAGCTGCCGCCGAGTTTCAGGAGGAGTTTCCCCAGTCATACCATGCAGAAGGTCCAGGACGTAGTTTGTAAATACTATGAGTTCCACAAGTACCATGAAAACTTCGAACTTATCCCATCGTTTTACAAGTCCTTGAAAACCAGAACAAAGAAGGCTGTGTTCGGCAGTGAAAGCAGTGGAGCAAACGCGTCAGGTGCACAATTTATGCAAGTATAGTTGGCCCTGGATGATCGCGTAGGCCGTTTGATGCGAGTATTTTGACATGAGCAGCCATGTCGCGAATGGACACAGGTCTATTAGTATGGATCATCTCCTACAGACACCCGGCCCGTGGCTTGAATTTCATCCTCCATGGGACGACTTGGACACTTCTTGCTAATGAAACTCGTTCGACTGCTGTTGATTTGCTGTAACCATTGGTACACGGTTCAAGAGTCATGTTCAACTCTCTCCCCTCAAAAAACCGTTATATTCAATACTTTCGCCTACCGACGATAAGCGTTCACTGCTTTTCCCAAGAATTTCACTTTGTGGTTGTTTGTAACTTTCATATTGATTTACTCTCGTATTTGCAGTGAACAAACGAAACACTATAAAATGTTATTTCCATCTTTTCTCCTCTACATAGTATACTACAAGATTTATAGTTACTTTGAGCTATCAATAAATATGTGCAAGAAAGTTGAAGACATCATTATGTTATTCTAACACAGTTTTCGTAGTACACTATGGGAATAAAGTTTATATAAACAACAAGAGGCATACGATTTTTGGCTATACTTATGGAAATCATAAACACATATAAATTGGAAAACAATCATTTCATCAATGGCGAGCTAAATTAGTTTGGAATCAGAGGTGGACTGGCAGCAAAAGGGTCTGCCCGGATGAAGATGCTAAAAGGTTTCCATGAAGACCCTAAAGCCTTCATGGAACATTGAAGAGGACTTCCGTGAATTCCCATCCTATTTCAGACGCTAAGAGCCTACAATCTGAGCCTCTACCTATGATAAATTAATAGACAAATACAAACCCAAGGCAAGAAAAGTGAAGTTACCCAAGGAAAGAAGTGCGATATGATACCGTATTATCAAGTTTGGGGGCATTGAAGAGGATGACATGCATTAGGACTCACCAGGAAATTTCCAGGTATGTCAGTGTCACAGTCCTCCTCTATTTTAGAACTGTACCTTCTCAACAAAGGCCAACAGAATCGTTGATATACATTCAGATCCATAAAAGCAGCGGATGAAAATTTTTCTAAGGTCTAAAAATTGCATAATGTGGTTATACCGAATTATCATACTAAGTACCTAACTCGGTTACGGAACTAACAAACTCATCTCCGCAGTAAGAAATGTTCGCCAATGGATTCCATCCGTTTGTTCTGCATATCACATTGTCGTTCTAATATTACCAGATTATATGAATTTTCGAACTTCGAAATGTTTACATCAGCTAGTTTCTGTGTATCTAACTGTATCTTGGCATTACAAAGCGCAATTGAATTAAATTCTGTTTATGGCCATTATTCGTCTTTGGAACAGACAGAAGACAGAGAGGAGTTCCTAAGCACAGTGAATAAAGCGGGCAAAATTCCGCTCCTATTTCGAGAGAAAAAGTTTACTTCTATTTCCAATTGTTAAACATACTAATATGGTTTTCAGCGTTTCCTCGTATATAATTTCGTGTGTCACATTCCAACGACATTACTTTCCTGATGTCAACAAAATCACGCACAGCAACTGAGCGAATCGAGAAAGAATGAATAACATAAAGGGTTGCTAGTATTTGTTCTCCGTGAAGGAATGCGGGAAAGGCATTTCCTTTCTCTTGCAACTTACTTCTGCAATGAATATAAATAATGACACTGAGAAACAAAATGAACTTCAAACATTCGTGATTGTTGAGTACAGCTCTAAATGAAATCTCTTTAGAACTTTCCGTGTATTGTGCATTATATAGTCAACTTGTTTCAAGCGTTGATGGAATCCAGAGTAGAGTATATTGTTTGCTTTCTCAGATGAAGAATACAAAACTATGCCTCTAGTCTGTTCCATCGCCACATTGAAAATAAGGATTTTTATTATAAAGAAAGTTTGATAATATTGTACAATTGTATTCTTTAGTTTCGGAAATGCAGTCAACGTTGCATACACAAAAGCGAAATTATTTTATTCCGCTTTTATTTTTATTTTATATTTAAATTAACGAGTATTTATTCAACCCGTCGCCGTAGCTTTGTGCTCTCGTTTGTGTAGTTTGGATTGGCTTTAGGAAGACAGGATGGTTAAAGTGCTGTTACTGACTACACTGGATGATTTTTCTTTCCCAGTCCCATTAGACAAATATTGGTATGGTACCGAAATTAAGACTCTGACCAGTATCTTCCTATCATTACTCTCGGAAGACTGCTTACCGATGGATGTTATCTCTCCCATAGCCCTACTATAACATGTCTAGACGTTTGCTGGTGCATTACGTTAAAATGTTTACATGGCACTTCAGTATTATTTTGTAACATGAATGCTGTAAGAAGATTAGTTTGTTTCATTGTTTCAGACTGATACTGTGCCAAGAGTCACTTTTAGTAAGTTGAGCATCCCATATACACTTAGTGAATATTCATGAGTGAAGGTAATGAAAACTAATACTAGATATTACAGCTATAATTACCACTGGTTTACCGAATGGGTATACTGTATTTATATTTGTTAATAAATGTATATACTACTTTATTGTGGTGACTTGGATTCACCTTCTGTGCCTACATATGTGCTGATATCACAACTGCACTAGAGTTCTGGTGGTCCTAGGTCAAAAACAAAGAATCTATCAATTAAAATTCTAAACGGTAGATTGCTTCAATCGATACTAACAAGATAGATCAAGAAATAAGGAAGCGTGTTCATGGTTAGCTTATGGAAGAATATGTACTATGTTTTATCTTGTTAACTGTGTTTTCTGTGGTTATTTAACTAAAATAGAAGATTCTAGTTAACTTTTACCTTTCATCTTTTCTTCCTTGTGAACAGATCTGCTAAATCCTCCAAATTTATGAAATTCCTTTTTTGAGTACGTCAACACTCCACCAAACAATGACCAATGTTTTGCTGACTGCTTTCTGGATGCTATGATAACCTTCATATGTCGCTTACCACTGGTATCATCAGAGTGTAGAAAATCACCAAAAGACAGGAATATATACAAGCAAAGGTAAAGAGGGTTTAATTCCATTATTTTGTCTGTTTTGCAAAATCGAAGTTCGTTTTCTGATGTTATTTCCAATGGCTAAGAATATACAAGAACACGCAAACGTAGTTAAAGGAAGCAGACTGCTATCTACTATTACTAATGTCTTTCAAGTACAGTGTTGTTGATTCTACTACTCTAAATATTTGCCTTAAAACATCCGATAAAACATGAGTATATCGTGACTATATTTTTGAAATATATATTTTACCTTTTCTTAATACGAATGCCGAGGAAATAATATATTTGAAGAGTATAGGGAAAGAAAGAGGATGTCCAACAAAGGTGAATTCTCGCTAAACGCATTTTGAAGTCCAACATTCCCATTTACTTACATGAATATCTGGTGTAGTAAAAAGTAATCCATTATTTTGCCAATAGATGGCTTCAGTGATCTGTATCTCGCGTTGTATAAGTCCGATCGGGTTCAACGAGATGGCATTGTATTCCACTTGGACAACGCCAGGCCACACACATCGATAGTGACTCGCCAGAAGCTCCGGGAGCTTGGTTGGGAGGTTCTTATGCATCCACCTTATAGTTCGGACCTGGCACCGAGTGATTACCATCTGGTCCCGTCCATGGCGAACACGTTTGCTGGTGAAAAATTCGCTTCAAGAGAGGCTTGTGAAAATCGACTGTCTCAATTTTTTGCCAATAGGGACAAGGGCTTCTATGAGAGAGGCATCATGATATTACCTTACAAATGGCAACACGTTATCGAACAAAACGGCGCATATGTGACCTAAATCGGATCATTCTAACTATGGTAAGTCAAGCCTTCAATGTCATGCAAAAATAATGGATTACTTTTTACTACACCAGATATAATATTTATAAAACCGTTATAAATTGTTGATTATCTGCGCTTTAGAATTGAAACTTACTTAGCTGTTAGATGTGATTGTGTAGTAAGACTTACTTGTTGCGAGTGGGAACTCAATTTGTGTTTACAAAATGGACACCGCCTTCTTTTCCTGCACTATTCGTTGCTTAATCATATGTCTACAATGATCGTGAAGATAAATGTTAGTTAGTATAAGTACGTAAAATAAAAATATTTATGGATTTATTTAATTCCTCAAATAAGTATAATACCCATGATAAAAAATGAATCATCAATCATTTCAACCTTTGCTATCCGTTCCCCTAGTTTGTATAAGACAATTTATCGATAAATGTCTCTTAAAATTAGGAATCAAAAGAAATAATGTGGAAGATAGAAATGAAATGGTAATTCTAGATTTTGCTTTCGTAGCACTGACATTCTAGATGTTCGAAGTCACCTGTTTTATCCGACGCAGATTATCAACGATGTTTAAAATACATTTTTAGTTTCACAGCACTTGGGGTGGATTTCACTAATCTTCGTTAAGAATTTAACGAATTGTTATGTATCTCAAAGGCCTTAAAGTTACTTAACGAATCATCTGTTCTTAACGAAGATAAGCGGAACCAACTATTGTAATGAAGAAAGCAGCTGTTATCGTGTATCGAAGCAGGGATAATTTTCATTCTCTAACAAAGTTACTTAAATATCAAAAAATTAAGCCAGTGTGCACACATGCGAATGCTCATTCCAGATTTAGAAGGGCTTAGATTTCTCATGGCCCGCCTCTGGTACCTGATATTTTAGCTGACTTCTAATGCCATTATGCAGTTAATAAAATCTTCGTCATTTTCATTGTTTCGTCACATATAGACCTTAGTCGGTATAATTTTAACCGCTTAACGTATTGTTCAACAATTCAAATAGTGCACTCTCGAATAACATATTTTTAACGGATGTTTTAATACAATTTAATATAAGATAGTGAATCGTTGAAGAATATATTTAACCTTGGAAAAAGACATTTCAGTCTTTCCAAATGTAATTTTGGTTCAAAACTATTGTGTCTCTGAAGGAAAAGTTGAAACTCAGATAAAGTTACAATAAAAATTAATGGCGAATACCTTATCCACATTTTAGATTTGCTGATGACATAGTCGTTTTTTTTTATAAAATACAGAAGAACTACAAACCAGAGTTAAAGAATTGAGTAACGAGAGTTTGAAATAGGAATTAGAGACCTCGGTAAATTCCAAGAATGATACTTTTACGGATGGAGGACCAAAACCTTGTCGTGGTCTCGTTACAGCAATAGAGAGTCTGTTTGAAATTGGACACGACTGATTCTTTCACCAAAACGTGTGGTGTACTTTAATCTATCCTATGCAACTAAGGTGTCATTTTACAAAAAAGTAATGAACTTGACCGGATTTTACTCCGACGTTTTCAATTCCAATGAGTTTAAGTAAAATTAAAGTAATGCACAACCAATCAATGTGGTGAGAAGAAAGAATCAAGATTTACAGAGAGAAGCTTGGCATAGCTGATGAGTATAGGACTGCCCAAAAGATCGCATCTAAAGATGATTGATGCATGGCTATGACACGTATACATTGAGACCTGAGTCTAAGTTGCCAAAAGGACTTAAAATTAAATTCGAATTAAAAAAAGGAGGCATTGAATATGCAAACGACTCAAGCTTTAAGAATTACACGATGACCTATGGAGAGATGCATGATAGGAATAACTAAGATCGTCAGGAAAATAATTGAACATATTTTATGCCAGATAAAGTTAGGGAAAATAATCAAGACTGTGTTGAAGATGAAATGGAGATAACTTGGTCATATAGTTAGAGTAGCAGACGGAAGATAGATCAGAAAATAATATTCTACACCCAAAGAAAAAAAGAGCGATTTAGAAGACGACGAAAAAATATGTGGAAGTAATACATAATAGTAGTGGATAGAAAATGGTTAAATACGAGAAAAGGATATAATTGAGTGCAGCTTAATGGAGTATAAAAGTGAAAGATTACATTGAAGAAATAAGTACATATTCAGTTCATTTTATGTATTTATTCTCAATATTTTATAATATTCCAATTCCTTCAAGATCATGTAGTTTCTAACTCCACACGCGTTGAAGGGAGTTATAAACTTTTTTTGTTTGCATTTTTACTTTTAGTCATGAATGGTTGTAATGTCAATTGATAGCAGAACATTTTAAGGTATATTTTTTATTTAATTCACAAGCTCTTCATTCTGTAAAGCTAAAAATAAATTGTATTTGGATCTTTGTAGTTCTGCTAAATCTAAGAAGATAAGATTAATTATTAAAGTATGTGTGTATGTAAACGTTTTGCTGATCCCGATCAGCTGAACTGCCCGAAAATCGTAAATGAAAAGAAGACACGCTAATTCTTAAGCTCCACCCGAAAATGCATGTAGCAAACAATCTTAAATTTCAGCTTAGCACAAACGTTGCACACGTATTTTCAACAAATTGAGATGTATATAAATGCACAAATGATAATTGTTTATAAAGAGATCAAATGATAAGGCAATTATCTCAATGTAGCACTTGTAAAACTCAATTCGTACTTCATGCTGCAAAGTTTGTGAAAACCCACTTAAGAATCTACCTTACTATTTATCTTTTGATGGAACATCTCCAAAGAAAACAGTAGTGTAAGTACGTTATTATTATTAATTACCAATTCAAGCATTAGTCGTCTAAAGACCACTTATTCAAAAGTGTTGTGATAAGATATTAATAAAAAAAACTCACATTACGTGTGAGTTAGTGCATAGGGTAAATGGTTAACAAAAACATTTAAAAAGTCTAATGCTTTCGTGTTTTCTAGAAAATAAGACTCCTAATTCTGTATTTCTCTAAATGTTGGTAATATGTTGAAGGGTTTATTTCTCAAACCAAAATGAGCAAAAAGGGTCCCGTGAGACAAATTTCAAATGTATGTAGTATCGAAGCAAGACGCTTACATATGGAGCAGATCGTTACAAATAACGTAATATCTCGGCCAATAATGATGTAGACCGTCTCAACAAATCACAAAGTTATATACAATACATCTGTTTGAGGAAAGTTGATTATTGAGGGAGTGCTACGTTGACCGATTTACCAAAGTAAGAATTTATTATCAAATAATTTATAATTCACAATAGGCAAGTATAGATATTGCCTGTAAGTTACATTTTTCATTATAAACTTCACTCAGATAGGTACAGTATTGGGTACAGCTTTGAGTGAAGTTTATAATGGAAACATAACTTAGAGGCAATATCACTTAGAAGCAAGAATTCTTACTTTGGTAAACCCCTCTACGTGACATCCCATCATAATTTTTTATCGATATATGATGTCATTTGTTACCATACCGTTCCATACGTGGGTATCTGCAGCTCCGAAATTATTTCAAAGGAACTTTTTTCTTGGTTTGGTGTCCTCTCTCAGGAGTCGCCGTAGCTTAGGCGGTAGCGCGTCTGACTACAAAACCGGTGGCTGCGTTCATATCCCGACCAGGACTCAGAAGACATTTCTTCAGTGTTCCCAACAGGTACACTTCATCCATGAGCCGTTCACAACTCTTGCGCATCGTATAGCGAATGCCTTTATCTTGTTTCAACATTTAAAGAATGAATTCGTATAATTAACTGACACTGTGTATCTTGACACCTCAAATTTAGACAAAAAAAATGTTACGACTACATGAATAAGATGTAATATTAAGATCTTGTTGATCGTATTATATAGCAATGAATACTTGAAATATTCTGTTCCCCAAAGCCTCTTTTTGTTTATTTCTGCACAAATTTTGCACAAAATTCATTTAATATGAACTAACAGTGAAAACGTAGTGACAAATGCACTAAAAATTGAACTCCGGATAAAGTTATATTTTGTTAATATGAACTAAATATTTATGAAATATACATCTCAGACCACAAACAAATAAGAGAACGCATTCAGCACATAAAACACTAACATTTTTCAGTAGATTCACATATAGTTGAAATGGGTTCATATTAAGTTCAGTTTTGGTGCAACATTAGAGTGTTTTTGTGTCAAGAGATTTTCAGTGTAAACTCTCGATAACGATGTGACGTCGCTATTTTCAAACTTCATATTGCTTAACAAAGTAAATACGAGTATCCTGGGCGTTGTCTTTCTCATTCCTTTTACCTATCCTCATTATACCAATTTTTAGAACCAATTTTGTATATCTTTCAGCCAATTTTTGAAGATTATTTTTTAAAAAGAAAATAACGATGATCTTGCACATTTTGCTCATAATTACTATATAAATAAATACAGACATGTATAGAAAATTATTTTAAAATACCTGTTAAATGTTGAGCTACTACATTTTTCGTCTCCCCAAGTTAGTGGTTCATAGAATGTAACAGTCAGTAACTATCACAGATAATTTGTGATTGAAATTGCCCTTATTCAAGGTGTACAAGGTGTGAGCATTTTTAAAGGGCTTCAACTAGGAAGAGAAAACATAAGTGATTTGTTCTTTCACATATCAAACAAGTGTTACTACTCATTTTTTCTTAAATAACTTTTCCACATGTATTTCTAATATTAATGTTTTTATTAACTCACTTTATATATCAATAATGTTTACTAGAGCATCCACTCACAACACTCCAAAACAATAAATATTCCATTAAGCCTGTTATTATATTATAGGTGTTAACTTTGAAATTATGAGGTTCGGTGTGATAAGCATAGAAATATAAAGAACATATATTTACATGGGAATGAAACTATCACGACTTTGTTTAGCAGTTAAATAAAGTATAAGTAATATAAACAGCTATATAACGTTTGGAAAAAACAGATAAAGGAAAACTTAAGTGCTAGAGCATTGACTTATATAGGGATCCCAAAGCATATTTATCAGCCGAATTTCTCTATTAATGACGAATTTAATTTTTTCAATAAAAACTTGACGTCTTCTATTAGATTTTTGATAGAACCCTTGCTAGTTTCGTGGCATTCTTAATTATGAGTCCAACACACCCTGGTCGCAATTTTATATCGCAGCCATAATAAATTTGTAAACATAAACGGAGAAGGTGCTTTAGTCTATTCTGTTTGTTCTATTTAATGAAACAAAGAGAGGCAAAGAGTACGAGTATGAGCGTTCGAAAATTGGAGGCTCCTTTCATCATCACTTACGTAGATTTTTTTTCTAAGGATTCTCTGGAGATGGACAGCATGCTGAACGACCTCAACATGTCTTTGCTGCAGTCTTAATGTTTTCTGGAGAAAACTAGGAACCATATTGTTGTATGGCGTAAAATCACACTCGGACCCACCATCGAAGGCACTGAATCCCCCAAACAAATTTGGGTACGTGCCTGGCGGGGATAATATGTTGCAGAATCAAGTTGTCACGACTTTGTCACGAATTTTTATCAGTTACTTAACTCTGCCTATTTTGCTTTGTTTTTAAAAAAAGTGGGATAAAAATGGAACCTATGGAGAAATGTGTAATAGAGAAGGTCTTTTCGGGCCTCTTCAACCATTTATAGATGCACTGGATGAAGCTAAATTTGCACCTTTGTCAGTTTGCTCACCTAGCCTGAATAACGGGATATTTTCTGGGGGGTCATTCCGCGTTCACTCTAATAGGCGATACTAAGCTTAAACTCTGTATGTGCTCATTTGAGCCCAAGACAAACCTTTGTACCAAATTTCATTAAAATCCGAGAAAGCCGATCTCTAAAATCTGGTCACTTGGCGTGGAATGACCCACATGCGCACAAAGGTAAATAGGTTTCTTATCGTAACAATATGTTTAACGCTGGTTAAGTGTTTGCTGCCGTCATCTTGATAGATTTCTTTTATAGAAGTGGAATCTATACTCAATAAATGAGGATTCAGATACGTAATTAACGAGTACAAAAAGTGATTAAAGCATGGCATAAATCGTGGGAGTAAATTAGTTTGTGTTTTCGGATTTCTGGCAACGATTCGTGACCACAATACTGTTTGGATTTATTGTTTTTAATATCTGGCAGTTTAGAGCAGTCGGTAAGACGCTTGACTTCTAACTGAGCAGCCCATGTTGAAATCTCGCTGAAGCATCTCTCTTTTTGTCTCTCCCAATATTCCTGAAAGACGAATGATCGCTGGTTTCTATTATCCAAGTTACTGGAAATTTCCGGTAAGAAAAGCTTTCTAATATATTCAATTATAATTAGATAAAGAAATTTATTTATAGCGTTTCCCTGCGAGGCTAGAACAACTGCGAGGCGAAGTGGGAGTGAATAATGCGATAAGCGAGACAAGAGTGAGAGTCTTGCGTACTTTGGTGTGAGTATTTCTTGTGTATCACACCTTGTTTCAACTTCGAAGAAATTTCGCCTTTTATAATATCAGTTACATTATTAAACTGACACCCGATCATAGCGTACTCTTTACCGTTTCGTTGTGGGAAGAACTGACTCCAAATGCGCTATATACCACGAGTAGGTTGTACTTACTAGTAACTGAAAGCTCCTTACCCAATCAGCACAAACAGTTGGCCCAACTGCATGTTATGGTGGAAACGGTTGGATAATTGTTGGTTGTCCCGCAAAAACGGAGTCAAATTTTGACTAACTGCAGATAGTAGTTAGCAAAGCAGTTGTATTTTAGAACAGAATATCAATTATGGCCTGACTACAAATAATGGCTGGCCTTTCAGTATGGTATATGACAAATAATCTGCCGTGCGTATATTTCTTTACGCCCGAAAATACACAACTGTAGGCAAGCGACTATATCGTGACGACTATAGTTGAGATTTCTAAACAAGTAGAGTTAAATTTTATTGCTAGGAAAATTATACGTATGATTGATTATAGCATATTCCTTCATGACCTATAAGTTTTAGAATATATATTTATTGCTGTTCGAATCATACTGTATGGCTGTTGGATGCACATGCGCAGAAAATGACAAAAGTATAGTAAATATTACAATATTTTTTTCTGGGACTCTGTGTCGTTGGAAGCCATATTGTTTTTTTTTTTAAATCGAGAGAAATTAGAAAAATGTAGCTAAGGATGCCGAAGGACTTGTTATGGCCTCATGTTAGATTATGACATGAGTATTCTTGGTATGACTACGAAGAATAAACGTATTGTACAATTTTACGTAATGTGAAGTAATTTCGCATTGTGTAGTAATGTTGTGCTCATGTGATTAAACGGTGCTCAAGAAATGGCGTTGCGATAGGTACCATTTCTAAACGCCAGACAACACGAATAGTGATAATTCTGAAATCGGAATTTATAATCAACGATTAGTGCTAATGATTTATTCGTATGGTATTATCCTCGAATGTAATGAAGATCTTCCAGTCATACTGTATTTGCTAAAGTTTATATCCTCAATGTGTATAATGTAATAATCGTATGCTAATAGTGAAACCAAACGTCGCCAATAAGAAATTTGTATTTTCTTGCTATGTTATGTTGAAATAAATTCCACTCTGTCCGAAGACCATTTAACAATACATATGGTCAAAACAGCAATAAAATATCGTCAGTTTCTAACAATATAGTTGTGTAACTATATAGTATGGTCATACATGATTCTCCCATAGTTAATTCAACTATAAAGTGTTGTACAAGAAACTATAATCCTACAAAGTATCTTGTTAATTTAACTAGAAATAAGAATTTGACCATACAATACTGTTAATCGTTTATTGTAATTATGATAATACACGTAACCATATGTATTGTCATAATGACAATACATGATTAACAATACATGTATTGTATTTGCAACCCATAGTATTGTCCTAAAATTAACTATGAAAAATCGCGTTATATAGGTAACTGAAACCATACATGTGTAGAGCAGCGTCTTACTAATTCACTTTTCCACCTCTAGATACCTATATTTGGAGCTATCTGAAAGGCATCGTGAAAAATCAACGAGCTATAGCATCTTCAAGCATACCTGCGCAGCTGTTGAGTCCAATGTGTCTCGCGGGGTCCATGAGAATTTGAGAAAAATACTGGTTTTTTGTGTCCGCCCAAAGGTATATATATCACTTTAAATATATGTTAGAGAACGTAAAATCTTAGTATTGAGGGGTACTATCTCCTAAACGAATATGGGTAGATAAAAAGTGACTTCAGATTTGGATTTCTTGAAACAAGCTTGCCTAAAACGATATGTCATATGACCCACTTCCCGTTAAAAATTTTCAAGCAAATTCCAAGGTGCCAGCTTTCAAGATGGCTGCCATGATTCTCATCTACCGCGTTTGGTAACGCAGCATCCACGTTACTTCTGTTCAATATTTTGTGTCAGTCCCTTCACGCATTTACGACTTACTAGGTTGTTTCCAGTCTTTTGTAGTATACAGTATTCGATTAGATATTGTTCAGTTTGGAGAGGAAGATAGCAATTCACAGATGAATGATCGTCCTCTTTGATCTCAGCGTATCACATTCTTCAGGAAAAACATATTTTCGCACCAGAATTTTTGTTCGAGCAAAAAACATTCCGTTGTTATTGTTTACAGTCCGATACCTCACATCGAACACATAATATAATTGTCAATAATATGATTGCTACCTACATGATTGCCAATGATGGTGACGCATGTGTTGTGATATCTTGTGGACTTCTAGCCAACTACCGTGCACATGCCACACATGGGCCCAGTCAAATCTAGGTGGACAAACATATACATGTGGAAACATTGCTCCATAAAGTTGTAGTAGTGTAGTTGAAAGTAAATATGCTCCATCTGGGTTAATTGAAGACCTAAATTGTAAAACATTCCAAGTCTACAGGAGTATTTTTTCAGGAAGAACAATAACAGTTCAAGGACTTGGAATGTTATTGTATTAAAAAACGGTTTTGAGTTGGAGTTAGGATGTAATATTATGCAAGTGGACAACCCTTCGAACATAGATCCCGACGAAAAAAAATGAAAATATGAAAAAAGTGGACTTGGGATGTTTTGCAATTCATATCTTCATAGCCGTCTAGGGACAAGATGGAAGTGAATGTTTCAAAATATTACTATTTATAAGGTATGTATTAATCTGCCATTTGAAGAATAGAATTGGCATTGTCATCGTCACTATCAATATCAAAACAATTACCGCACTTGCTCACTATGTAGGACTTTATTTGTTTTCGTATGGGTTCTGGTGTATACACTTTGTTTATATTATGTGTACACCTCCCCTCCAGTGTTGAGTTACTATATAGGCATTAAAATTGTTATATTTTGATGTTTATATTATGTGTACATATTTCGCCAAGTAGGTTCGTGTGGACCCAATTAGTGGACTTCTGTATGAATTTGTTGGTTCCCCTTTAAACTGTAGTTTTACATTCATTTTTTTTTTCATTTAGGGGTGTTAGATTTTTTTTTTAAATTAGTACACTTAGATTTTAAATGTTTTAATTTTTGGTCACACTCGCGCTTCTGTTCCAGCTTTTTGCTGCTTAACTTGTGGCATACTCGCTTTCCTTTTTGAGGTTGAGATTTCCCATTACACTCTCGATATTTTTGATGATGTCCAGCTTCTCTGAATTCTGTACTAACACCCTTCAATTGCTGTAGTACAGTAGGCTTGTGACAACTTCAGCTTAATGTAAGCACAAAAGTTGTCACATTGTTTCTAATATAATTTACAGAATTCTCAATAGAATTGTCTACATTTAGGTTTTCACAAGCGTGTTTTTATTGTCAGATTTCACTTCAGTACACCATACGTCAAAACGTTCATGGTGACTATTTATAACTGCACTCGATTGCTGGACATTTATGAACTAATAAAGCACTTACTGCAAGACTCTGCAACCAGATAAAATCTTATTAGATGTAGAGTATAGTGTGTTAACCTAGGCAGAAAGAAATCTGATCTAATAGGTCTAATATCAACATTTCTGTCCTAAAATATAATCCTCTTACGCATAATTTGTATGCCACAATTCTTACGCTTGCAATAGTTTTACTTTACACATAAAACGTAAGAAAATGAAGTGAACCTAATTGCAGTATGACTTTCTTGCGATAATCAAACGATTATATAATTCCTGCAAAACACAAGTTAGTATCACAGGAACTTTTAAAGTCGACTACTCCTGTTCAAATGAGTTTATTAGACTCCTCACACTTACCTGCTCCCTCCCAGCCGTATTATTTAATCTGTGGGGGCGAGCAACTGCGAACGTTTTTTGCTTATCTATGTAGGAATAGTTGAGCATGCTCTTGACAAGATATGTGGTAGTCGCATTTAGGACTTTGGCCACCTAGATTTGACTTTGGGACCACCGTGTGCTGGCGGCAAACGTCACGTTAATTGGTTCTTATAAAATATGAGCACTGAGAGTATATTGACATATTCAACTGATAGAATGTATTATTAAAAGAAAAAAGAAAAAAGCTAAAATGAACTCATAAAAATTATTATGTGAGGAAAATCGTAGAGTACGAATGGAAGAAAAAACGTAAAACTTTGAATAATTGAGAATGATGAACATTATTCAAAGAATCCTCCGGCATTAGCAGCACATTATTGACAAAGAATTGCAGTTGCCTAGCTGAAGAAACCTGCCCATAATCTACTTAATGAAGAGAATGTGTTTGGTTTGCTGTCACTGTTTTTGTAAAAACCAATGTTCTTAGGGTGTTGTGAAAAACCATATATTTGGCTTGTGAAGTACAGAATTGATATTTGTGAATATTATACACAGATTGCGTCCAGAAATGATCTATTCTCAGACTATTTTGAATTGAGCACTAAGAAATAACCTATTGTTCACTATGCTTGTCAGTAAATGCGATTGAAGTTATAAAAGCGTTTCATTCTCTGACTTTTAAATGAATCGTATAATAGCCTGCTCAGACTTTATAGACATTAATACTTTATTTGTAAACATTAACATTATAAAGAATTATGCATATCTGCTTGAGAACAAGGTGCTGATAAAATCAGCCTTCATAAAAAAATACATTATTCATGGAACACAGTAGATTTATATATTACAGGCTCAGAGAACAAAAAATTTTATTTTTATACGTCATTATTCATAGCTTACGGAAAAAGAAAATACTGGAAATTACTGATAACTGATATACTTAGGTAGCAATTCTGACATTATTATTTTCCTATTCTAAGTCGTTTTATTTCATAACGTTTTGTGGAAAATATATATACTGGGAAACTGATTTCCCTCAACATAAATCCACCAATAGAGAGAACTTATTACGTAAGTATTTTCGATATAATTTCTTGTGATTAGTAAACTATACATGTTGAGCGGGAGAAATATTTTGTCATATTAAGAGACAAAAATAATATGTAATTGAACATAAATATATAAGAAGCTGGATATTCTACACGTTGTGGTTGAATGATTAATAATAAGTTTTAGGCAAAGATTTAAAGCAACACACTTTCCTCTCAAATCAAAGAGGAAAGCTCACACTGCGAACGGTCCCGGCTCGGATCTCGGCTCATACATGCATTGTTGTCCAGGTTTGTAAAAGAGTGTGCAAATTGTATGTTGCAGGGAAGTTTTTGCACAATGTGACAAATTCCGTAAGAAAATATAAAGTTTAGTTGATGAATGTCATAACAAACAAAAGAAAATGAATAAAACAAAAATCTTGAGAACAATATTAACATAGTAGGAATATAATACGGGAGCACCCTTCTTTCTCTGATTTCGAACAATTACAATTGTGATGATGAATAGAAAGAAAATATCTTTTACCGGTTGAAAATAAGGTCTATCTACAGGTTCGTCAGCTTTTGTGATCTGTATGAAAACACACTGGCTTTTGAATAGTCTTACTTCCATCGAAAAGTTGAAATAACGTAACTACAAGACATTTCTAATATATTAAGGCCAGCTAGTGAGCTTTTCAAGTTACTTTCAAGTTATTTTTATATGTGGTGCTGCTTGTTCTTGTGATACATATGCTTCACTGGACTACAAAGAATACATAGAATCTCGAACAGTGACCGTAAGAAGAACAGGACACGAGGTAGAACTTAAAAACCTCCTGGCCCTCTATCGTCCATAACTCGTACTACATATATTTGGGCATTGTAATCTTTGGGTATTGAGGGGGTGGAGTGGGGTGGGGGGTGTCACTTCCCTACTTCTTCTTGTCAACCTTGACAAATAATACTTCATTTCAAATCTAGGGTTATCCTACTAACATTCAGTCCCTGACGGACACTGAAGAAAGTTGGCAAAGAGACGCTAAGATATTCTAAAACACAAAAATATCATAAGGCGTCTTCCCTTTTAAATTATTAGAATTTATTTTCCTATAACAATGTGAGATTAGTCATAGATTTGGACAAATATTTCAGAACAATAAGTAGATGTACTCTTTTCATGTAGAGCGGCTATTCACTAAAATATTCAAGACTATTTTCCAACTTGAACAGCCATTTCAAGCACTCACATAATGCAAACATTCGAAACGCCGCCTACAGTAACATTTAATCCTAACAAAAACACCAGAGGTGCAAAAAGTGGAGCCAAGTTCTTTAGCCCTTAAAAGGTGTGAAATGCGAGACTGATGAGCCAAGTTCCTTGGTGACAGCATGTAACAGGAACAAAGGAACTTGGCGCGAGGTGGCAAGGTTCATGATCCTCAAGCTATAAGGGTGGTGGGGATCCTAAAAATCACTTTGTCCACCGCCACCAACCCTAAGGCTGTTGCCAGCTCGCGCCAAGTTCCTTTGTTCCTGTTACATGCTGTCACCAAGGAACGTGGCTCATCCGTCTCCCATTTCACACCTTTTTAGGGCTAAAGAACTTGGCTCCACTTTTTGCACCTCTGGTGTTTTTGTTCGGATTTCACAGCTTTTTGTAGGTGCATAATATATATACTCGCTCACTCGGCCTCGTTTAGGTCCTCGCCCCCCGTAGCTGGCTGCGCCCCCAACTTCGAGTTTTTGGGTATTTACGTCCCTTTATCGTAACCACTCTCCAGGACACTATGCTTCCATGTTGCAGATCTTTCCCCATACCCACCACCCATGGGAATGCCATATTTATTGAAACATAGGGAAGCTTTGCCATATTTATTGTAACCTACTTATATAACCTACTGCTATATAACTTTATAGCAAATTTGCTTACTGCTGGCGGCCCTAAAATCCACCACCACCAACCCTAAGACTCGAACATCATCTGGTGTTTTGCTCGGATTTCACAGCTTTTTATACGTGTATATATATATACTGGGTTCGCCTCGCTGGGTGTGCTGCCCCAGAATTCCGTGTGCCCCGTGCCCCAACTTCAAATTTTTCGGGCTACGTCCCCTTTATTGTAATCAGACTTTCTGGGGACAGCGCCCCATGCTGTGCAGACCTTTTCCATATTCCCTCGGGGGCTGCACCCTCATAGCTGTGGTTTGATCGATTTGTTGAAACATTTTCGTGATGGTACACCTTCATACCAAATTTCGTTTCTCTAGCTTCAGTGGTTTGGAAAATGGTATTTGGGCGGTTATGTTGAATTAAAGAGAGCGATTTTTAAAAAGTTTTTCTTACATTGCCGTTACCTGCTTGTGATGGTACACCCTCATACCAAATTTCGTTTCTATAGCTCGAATGGTGTGTAAAAAGTTTTTGTGCGGCCATTTTGATCCAAGTTAACAACTTTTTCAAAAATGTAAATTATTCTTAAACTACGCTTGTTAATACAAATTTATGCCAAATTTCGTATCTCTAGTTCAAACGGTCTGGAAAATGAATTATGAAGTCAGCCATTTTGGATTCAAAATAATGTCTTTGCAGATATTTTGTAATCCACTAGTGATGGTATACCGTCATAATTCGAAATTTCATATTCCAATTTTTAACATCTTGTTTCTTACAGAACCTCAAGATCGCTGATTTCGCAATAAACTCTTCTTCCTGTATAGCATGCTGACGTTTTGTGACATTTGTTTTTGACATTTGGGACCCTCTGACCACCCCTACCTCTTAGTCAATCTTGGCTCAGCCCCGCTTCGCGCATTTGAAATGCAGCGAACTAAAAGTGTTCTCCACGGGACTGGGGCAGGCCATCCCCGGTATTCGTCTCCCTGCTTCGGCCCCTGACACGGCGCCGAAGCACGGAGTCGGCAGGACCTGTTGTTCCTCAAGGTATTGTTTTACATAAAAAAAGAGAAAATAATAGCAAAGAGAGGGGAGCCGGGGAATTTCTTTTAGCCTGGCTCCCGATAGCAAATCCAGGCCCTTTTTCCGCGAGTGGGGGAATTTCTTCTTTTATTATTTTTTTATTTTCATTTCAGTTTACAATACGTACATACATGGACCTGAGCTGTAACAAAATACAATAATATATTAAGTACACTGTGTTAGTGGTTTAATGTATTAAGTAATTATTATTTATTTGGGTTAAATTTTACTATTATTTATTAATGTTTTTCACTTGTTTAATTCCTGCTTTTATGTTGTGACTTCAGTATTTTCTTAAGTGTCTTCCTTACTAATCCTATATATCGGTGTTATTAGTCCTTACATAGTTGTCTAGTTATTATTGTTAGTATCAGTTTTTTTTCATTTATACAGTCAAAATTACGTTATTGAAATCACTTCCCGCACTGTGCTATCTGTGTAACTATCTTAATAAAAATTTATACTTCATTTTCCGTAATCTACCCATTAATGATATATAAAATATTTCTAAAATAGAAGCAATTCAAATACAAAATACAAGGACACTAAACAATCATTCATTTATATGGACTTCAGTTCCTCTATCTATACATTTTAAACAAAAAAAATATATCATCAGCAAATTATCACAATAAGTATAATTAATAGTTTACATTTACATTTAATTCCCTATGAATTGCTCCGTATCAGAATTTAATTTTTATCCTTCACCTATCTACCCTAAGCTAATCCTAACTATCCTAACTACTTTCACTCTCATCATTCATTCTCACCAGGGAAGTCAGTCGTTAAAGTTCATTCCAGGGGGCTGGGACACACCCTCCATATCCGTATAGATTGGGGCCTATCCTGGAAGTTTCTTCACAGTCGAATCTTCAACCACACCGCACATTCACACTACACTTCATACTTCTTTCGAATTGCACATCACTATTAATTTTGCCAATCCAGTTACCTCGGTACTCCGCTTACCATCCATATCCATAGGATTGGTGGTCAGGCACTGTGGGTTTCTTCGCGGATGAGTAATCGTTAATCCCGAAAGTTCTCGCACTCACGCTCTCCCGCAACGCTAAACGGCTGGCCTCGGGGCATACCGGTTTTGGTTCGCGATTTAGCGTTGAGTCCTCACAATTTTGTAAGAACCACAGCCGTGGAAAGATGTTTAATCCACAAAGTTCGTGTGAATTCTAATATGTGAGTTTCCCGCATTCCGCTTCTCCCGCACCGCGTATTCCCCTTGGTACCCGGGTCGCGCGCGTCACACATTCTTCGACTACGTTATTTACATTATTTACAATATGCATTGTTTCCCGTCTTCATTCTTGGTCATATATGTTCCTCCTCATTCTCCTCATATAGATTTCTTTCTCCTTATATGAGATGATGGTAGCCAACAGATCCAGGGAGGTTCTTTTGATGTCATCTTCGATTATTTCGCGTATGTCAACGTTCTTTAGTTCATTTCTCAAATCCACAATTCGAGCATCAACAGTTCCATCCGCCTTCACGTGATTTTCTGGGCAATGGAGAACCACATGCTCGGGTGTTGAAAGTTGTCCGCAAGAACACTCGGGGGATTCCACTATCTTTAGTTCATGTAATTTCGATTTGTATGGTCCATGTCCACTTAGGAAATGCATCGAGCCTTTATCTGGATTCCAATTGGTCCATTTTAAACGTTGTTCAATCATGGGTATTATTCCATACAACCTTCTTGATTTTCCGGAATTTTGCCAAATTCTTTGCCAAATTTGATTTATTTTATTATCAATGTCTTTTATATCTTGTGGAATTTCTCGCAAAATTTCCGTAGCTCTTATTTGGTTTTCATGCTTTATCCAATACTGAGCTGCCATTTTGATTGCTTCTAGATGTAAAGGTCTTATCCCCAGAATGACATTTATGGCTTCCCCCGGTGTTGTTTTATATGCTCCAGACATTCGCAGTAAGATGGTTCTTTGAGCTCTGTTAAGTTTTAGCGCCAATGATTTGTTTTCTTGCAACCTATGCGCCCAAACACTGGACGCATAGGTGCCAATAGCATTTACTATCTGTGAGTTATATAATTTCAAAATTTTTGTGGGTAACTTAAATTTGGTGCTGGCCAATGTTATTATCTTATTTCCAAATTTCAAAATTTTATTAGTAGTTTCCTCAATATGGGCGTTATAGTTCAACTTTTCATCAATTACAACTCCCAAATATCTAAACTTATCAACTCTTCCAATAGTTTGATTTTCGTACTTAATTGTAGGATTGCGCTCTAACTTTCCCTTAAATATCATATACTTAGTCTTATTAACTGAAATTTTAAATTTATTTTCATTACACCAATTCAATAATACTGTGGTGATCTTGTTTGTCCTAATCTCTAATTGTCTTCGAGTTTTGCCCTCCACCAAAATAGCGAGGTCGTCTGCATACGCCATTACCGATGTTACTTCTTCCATCCGATCCAGAACTTTGAGACAGGGGGCAATGCATATGTCCCAAAATATTGGGTCACATACAGACCCCTGTGGACATCCTTTATTGGGTAATCTTGTTATTTTCTCTCCCGGAGCCCTAAATGTAATCTTCTTGTCCTGGCAGTAGTCCCTCAATACCCTAATAATATAGAGCGGAATTTTCATTTCAGTCATATTATTAAACAACGCTGGCCACCAGAGGTTATCGAAGGCTCCTTTAATGTCTACATATAACGCAAGTACATAATTTGTGCCAGAATTGTTAATGTCTGTACAGAATTTGTTAATGGCGTCTTGCGTTGACCTGCCTTTTCTGAATCCAAATTGCACGTTATCATTTTCTAAATCCGTTCTGCTTGCTTGTAACCTTGCTATTATTACCTTCTCAAACAGTTTAGTGATTACATTCAGCAAGCATATTGGGCGGTACGATCTAGGATCTGTCTTAGGTTTCTCCAAGCTCTTCAAAAAGATAAATTAATTCGCTTCCTTCCAATTTTTTGGGAAACGTCCCTGCCTGATACATTCATTAAAAAGGCGAGTTAAGTATGGGACCCAGATTTCTTTCGAATTCTTATATATCTCCGATTTTATTGCATCCGGTCCTGGGGCTTTCTTCGTTTTTAAAGATCTTATAGCTATTTCTAGTTCTGTGTTCTTAATTTCTGGTATTTCTTCCTCAGGAATTTGTAGATTAATGATATTGTTCATAAGTTTTCTGATGTCTTTTTGTTCGTATGTTTCGTTGTCTTCTATGTCTTTTGGGATTAGTTCTTCTACTAAATATTCCGCTGAGTCTCTCCAGGTTTTGGTATACGTTTTATCCTGTTTTTCCAAAGTTGATATACTAGTTGGTGATAACTTTCTCATACATATTTTATAGGGTTTACCCCACGGGTCAGTTGTTAAGTTTGTTTCAACAAAATTGTTCCATGTTTCCGTTTTCCTTTGTATTAATAGCTGTTTGTAGTTGTCCTTTGATTCCCTA